>VYXB01007225.1:0-18109 GCA_013397135.1 Pachyramphus minor | reverse complement strand
TTACCTTTAAACCAGCACACATGCCAAACATATGGCAGAGCATTTGCAGGTGCTGTATGAGCTCCTGGGAGCAGTGGCTGGTTGGATTATGGAGTTTACATAATGAAGAGACAGTGTGGTTCCTGTCACAGCTCAAATGAGGGGTTTTTAAGAAGCTTAATACATGATGTGGTGTGATACATCTGTCACACCAGTGCAGTTACACTCCCAGGAAATGTAAGGAGATAGGGAAGCACAGAGAGGGGTCATTCCTAATCCTGTATGAGCAGTGTTAAAAAAAAAACAAACCCAGCTTGGCATTGGTGTATGTATTCATACTGTTTAGAGGGTAAAGCAGAGTCTGCAGAGCCAGCCACATGGAAAGAGTGTTCAGGTCTGAAGTGTTCATGCTGCCTTGCAAAGCCCATGTTCCAAATGGCATTGGAATATATTAACTTTTACTTTCTCTTAATGTTATACAGGACATAAAGGAATCAAAGTCTTAAAATGCAAACAGTCTGTTTGTTCTGTATATCAGAGAGATGGGGGACAGAAGGGAAGAATGGAAATAATCTCCTACCCATATTATTATGTTAGTGGAAATGAGGAAAAATCTGTTAGTCCACGAAAACAACAGCTGGAAGTTTTCTTGTCTTGCAAGCCTTCAGTAATTTTTCTCACTGTATCCTACCCAAAGGTATTTTTAAAACTGGATGAAGACAGCTCTTATTTTCTCCATTGTGCTTATATTGACACAGTCACAGATGTTATTACTATGCAAAGCACTATTATTATTTTTTTCTCCTAAGTACTGTCCCAGTTTCCCTATTCCCTGTGACAATTTTTTCATAGTTGTTGGGAAACGGAACTATTTCATTCATGGGCCACAAATGTTTTCTTTTAAGTATTTGAAATGTCCCATCCTTCTATTGTGCTTTTCCAGTTTACTATGAAATGCTCCAACCCTATTTGATGTATTTTTGTTTAAACCTTCCACTCCTGATATTTTTAAAAATTTGTGTATATTGCTTTAGTTTTTCAAGATGTATCATTACTGTCATTTTAGCCATTAAATTCTGCTGTCTCAATCACTTACTTCAATGTGATCTGTTGCTTTCTTTGTATTTCACTGAATCACAACACTTTCTCTCATCTCCTGTCATCCATAATTTCTCTATTTGATTCACATCTGCATGCAAATCTACTTTGAATCCTCTGTATGTTTTATTTTAATTGGGCATCTGCATGACTTGAAATAAAAATATTAGTCTTTTAATCTTCCAGATTTATAAAATTATTTCATGTTATTTAGTAGTAAAGTCTTGGAATAAATAGTTGTAGAATCCTATTATTTTTGTATTTTGGTGTAATAGTAGCTCTAAGTGGACATAGAAATGCTTCTAAAAATTTACTTTTCAATAATCAACCTTGTTTTCTTCTAGAATGTTACAAAAAATGCTATTCATTAAAGGTTCTTTCTTGCACTTCTGAGCACACTGTCATGATAAAAAAAAATCAGATTTTTTCTTTCACAATAATCTGGATCTGTAATGTGTCATTTATTCTATTTATGCTAGAAAACACTTTCATTTTAAAAAACTACTGGACAACTTTAAAGAATTACATCAATAATACTGTGGTGCTGTTAATGGGTTGGTATTTAAATTTATTTTTGTATTTTAATATTTAAGTGTATTCTCATATTTAAAGGACTGCATAGGTATTTTATTTGTTTCTTTAGCTGCTCAGTTTGTCAGATGACAGGTATTGTGCTTGCTGGACTGAGCACCATTGCCTTGCCTCAGCGTTTGCTCTGTTCTCCCTATAAACTCAATTTAGTAGTCTGGTTAATTTTCCGTTCCTCTTGTACAAACATGCATCTTCCAATATTTGCATTCACATTGAGCAATAAGAAATTGTCCGTACCTGTTTTTCTTGACTGTTAAGTATCAGGTGTAATTTAACAGTCATTTTTGGGAAGTATTCTTTTAGCCCATTGCCCCTTGTCAGCAGCCTTCCTCAGCTGGGTCTGCCTGGGTATTATTCTAATACACAGCTCTTGCCAAGGCCTATTACCTCCTAGATTTTGACAGTTCCCCCCCCCCCCCCAGCTCCTTCATGCCTGAGACTAGTATTTGTGGAAATTTAAGGCTATCCACATAACAGTACTTATGGCCTAAGATGCAGAGCATCCTCTGCCTTTTTTTAAAAAATATTTTTTTTTTTTCAAAAATAGATGTCTGCCCTCATTAGTGTTGAGTTCAGACATGAGCAAGTCCATCTGTTTCTGGCCCGTACATTTTCTGTCAGGATTTTGTATAGGGCTTTCTATACTTTTTATTTGCATGTGTCTCCTAAATAACTGTTATTTCACCTAAATTCCATGAAAAGACTGCGCAGCAAATGAAAAAGCTGCACTAAATCCGTTGTATTGCAGTTATGGAGTCTTTTGTATTAAAACTTTGTTGGCCTCTTAGGTTTCTTGTTCTTTTGCTACAAGCCAGAGCATGTTGACATTACTAACAATTTCCAAGTATGTTATCACCCCCCACACACAAAAAGGAGAAGGAACCCCTTCAGTTACCATTCCATGTGCAACTCCAATCTCTCCACAACTTTATACTCTGAGCAGAAGAGTGAAATACGAGGGAGAAGTTTGTCATCATTGTTCTCACCACTGACTCCAGAACATTTAAAGTCTAGTTTTTATCTCTGGCAGCTGAGTATCTGTTCACAGAAAAATACTGGAATTCTTGGAATTACAAACATATCAAGTCATGAACCAAGTTTTCCCTGGCTAAACAGTGACAAAAGCTGCCAGTTGATCTGAATTTTATGTGGTGTTTTCTTCTGTTGAGAACTACTGTTCACTCTGAGATCATCAAAACTTATTGCAACTAGGATCCAATATTAAATTTTAGTCATTGCTCCAGAGTTAGAATGTGAATTCTCATTATGGAACACCAATGAGTTCATAGCTGAAGTTGTTCATCTTGAAATTTTACAATTAAATTAAATTTTATCCCAGTATATTAGTAATTTAAAATTAGCAGAATGTTCTAATCCAAAATGAAATCAGATGTTCTTCATGGAAATAGGGAAGTCCAGACAATGGGTATTTACATTACAAGACTTGTGGTCTTTTTTTAATTTTATTTTCATTGTTTACATTGTAAGGAACGCTCTTTGCTCATTTTGAGGAGTAAAGCTATTAGTTTAAAAACATTTTTTTCAAGTTTGTATCCAAAAATATTTCTCTTGAGTTGTGTAAAACATTAGGTCTTCTGGAAATTCATTGCCCTTGTGAATGGACTCCTGGTGAGTGACGAATTTTTATGACTCCCTTAAAAAACAATTGCAAGCATTCCACAAATAAACAATACATTGATTTGGGGGGACATTTTAATGATGTATTTTATAATTATTTGTTCTCCAATGTTTATTTTTATGGTATGTTTTAATTTTTAACTTAATTATACTGAGAATTCTCTTGTAGCAGCAGAGAGTAGAGCTTTGGAGAAGGAGCCAGTGCTGTTTCAATTACCACGTGCAGATACAGGATTGAGTAGGATATTTCATTGATTTTGTGGGTTCTGGAAGAAGAGCTGGAATAGTTGTTACACAGGCCAGCTGCTTTCTACTTCTTTTTGCATTTTGCAATTGTTTTGGCAATTTTGATCTCATTTCCTAAATTAGTTTTTCCTTCTGTGTCTTTCATTAATAAATTTCACATTTTATTTTCTTTTGTTTTATTTTTCTTCTTTCAGAGCTGTTTTTTGATGAGTAGTTTACCATACAGCTATGTTGGATTTGGCTTTTCCTGCCCTGGGTGTAAACTATTGCAAGTGACAATTCTTATTTTATTGGCAGAATAAGCCAGTCCTTCATTAAATGTACACAGAAAAGCTCTTGGTACAGCAGAAACCCTGATGTTGATATTGCAGAAGAGGTTTATTTGAAATATTGGGGGTAAGAGGGACTTAATGTGATTGGATTGCTTGATGTCCCAAGGGAATAGCAGTTGCATGCCCGTGAAAGCTCTTATTGTTGCTTTTGGACAAGATTTACTTTTTACTGCTCAGTCTGTAAATAATCCAGGAGATCCTGTTATCCCAGAAGTACAGCTTTTTTTCAGTTCATGTTCAGTAGCTGCAGGACTTTTTCTGATTTTGTCTCCAGGCAATAATATTTTGTTCACCCTGAGTGAGTTCACATGGAAGATGGTAACATTTAGAACCTGAAAAATGTTGTGCAGCCAGTATGAACCAGTTGCATGGGATTTCAGACAGACTTTTCAGCCTTAATTTCCACTCTGTCAGACCTCTGTTTGTGTCACTTAATCTTCTCGGCAAGTTTTTCTTCTAGTCCTTAATCCATTAGGTAGAAACATTGCAGTACTGTGCTGCCCTGGGGGTGCAGCAGACCGTATGTGGCTGAGAGCAGGAGGGGGCTTAACAAGGAGACTTGAAACACCTGGATCTGCACATGAGTAGCACAAATATAAATAATGGACAATGTTGACATGAGTACAGAGACAGAGACTGATCAGTTTTTGAAGGTCCTTTCTCATTTAAGGGAGCCTGGCAGACTTCCAAAAGGTACTGCTGTCAGAAAATTATAAATCAGAAAAATACAGATGAAAGCTACAGTGATCTCCTTCCAACTTTGCAAGAGCATAAAGACACTCTGTGAGAAACCAGATCACTTCCTGGTTCTCCAGAACAACACAGGGATAGCATAAGAAAGCAGATCTTACTGATCCTGCTCTGATATTCAGGAGGCTCAGGAAGGGAAATGGATGCTCTGGAGCAGCACTACTCTCTGGGATTTGCTCACTGTCTTTTACAAAGCATGTTACAAGTCTGCATACAAGGAAAAATTCTCTGAATCAGTGTTTCTAACTGTGACAGAGTGATTTATGTCATGGTTCAGCACTGGCTTGACCTCAGCAGAAAGATCAAAGAAAGAAATGGATGTAAGCATCAGAGCAACAGTAAGTAGGTGTTTTTAGAAGGTGAAATGAAGCTGGTTTAGTATAAGTTCAGTCTTGAATGGACCTTGATTTCTAATTAATTGCTGAATTTTACAGAGGTTTTATTTCATAGCATAAAAAACCTTTGCAAAAGATAAATATTTTTATTGTAGAGGAGCTGAGAAATTATCTTCTCTGTGTGTTTCTGCACTCTGGGGTTTCTACAAAACTCACAGGTGCAGAAAGAGGGTCACTGAAAAGCGGAGTCTCTTACTGCTTTAATGCTCTATTAAAAATGATTTTTGTACTTTTTAGTTGCTAATGAATAATTTTAGTTTGGGGGATTTAGAAATACGCAACAGTTTACTGGGTATAAGGTGTATCAGGTGATGTTATCCTGACTCAGGGAGTGTGATGCTGCCAGTCAGGGGCCTATTCCCATGCATCCAAGGACAAGTTCGAAGACAAGCAAGTGGAGCTTACTCAAAATGGGAAATTTCACATCCTCTCTGCTGACTGGGAGATGAATTGGGGAAAACTAATGTTGCTAAGTAGTGTGTCAGCAGTTCCAAGGGAATTATTGGAGTGGGGAGAAAAGTTGGATGAAACTTGGGAGTCACCTGTATTAATACAACTCTGAAACTAAGGACCTTTTCAATTTTTAGTTGCAGTAACTATGTTTTCTCAACTGCATCTTAAAATTATGAGTGTACTACTCTGAAATAATTTTTATATAGTTTTGAAAACACCTTCAAAATTTTATTATGCAACTGTCCAAATATTTCTCCCCCAAAAATGCCAGAAAATAGATTTCTTGCTGTTAAACCATTCCACACTAAAGTCAAAAAAAGCTAGTAGATAAGTGGATTATCACAGAGAAAGCAGCATATTCACATTGTATTTTCCTCTAAGTTCTTCACAGGACAAAATGAACATGCAGCCTGTATTTGAAATAATTAGTCGTGGTTTACTGGGAGAATTTTGGTACTTCCATGTTGTACTTGCTTTTGATCAAAACTTCTCTCCACTGCCTTGTTTAATACTGGCCAACTGGATTAAAAGGCTCTCTAAAATACAGATTGTAACTCTCTCATTTGGAGTGCACTGCTATAAAATTCTGTCTGATTTCCAGCTTTCTTCATTAAAGCTTTCTTTATTATGGTTTGTCATCCATTAAACGATTGTTATGTGAAATGTGTACTTGATTATAATTTGCTGAAGCTGGGAATCAGTTACAGCAGTAACCCAGTTCTGTAATTAAAAGACAACATGAATATACCTGCTAGGATCTTCTGAGAGCTATTGAGAGTGAGGAGAAAACCCTCTTGAAAGGCAACAATTTCTGCTAATAAGACATTCAAGCACTTTAATCTGTCAGTATTTTGTACTGTGTTGTGGAAGTGTGACTTTCTGCATAATAACTATGTTTGAACCAAAATTCCTGATTGTGACTGGGATAAAAGGGCAGTTTTATTTGTTGTAAGTCTTCTCACATGTTTTATTTTTGTTTTGGGTTTAGAAAGGGATGTACATTTCTGTTAGAAAAGGAGCAATCAGGGATTCTTGAATCCTCTCCAAGTTTTGTTTCTGCTCTTGTGTGTTTTTTGTTGGGGAGCTCAATCTCTCTTTTATCGTTTTTCTCACCTGTGAAGTTTTGAAAAATTATGAAAATTACTATCTTTAAAATTATTTTAAAAGTGAGTTTTTCATAGCTGCTTGTGTCATTTATTTTGTGTTTTTGTTGTTGTGGAGTTTCAAGATATATGTTTCTCTTGGGTGCATAGTTGAACTGTTATGGGCAAGCAATAACATGACGTAGCTGATGGTGTAATTGATTCTTAGCAGTATGTTATTGATAACCCACAGGATATACATGATAAACTTAGAAAATATTTCTTTATAACTTTGAAGTTAAGTAGCAGCTTTGCAATACTTTTTTTCCCTAACTTATGTCTGTCCAATCTCCTAACACTCCATCTTTGAGATGCCTTTTAGAAAATCTTCACCTAAAAAAGGTCTCTGGGAACAGAATCTATGGATGTTAGTGAGATGAAGCTGATTAATGAAATAATTTCACTTCAAGTTTTACAAGCATCTGTTTGGCTGGAAATAATTTCAACCACAGCTGAAAACTAGAGATGGAAACACTGTGTGTGCAACAAATTCCTATCTTGCAATTACCTATTAGTCTGCAGGCAATTGTTCATATAAGTAGGTCAGAAATTTGCTTTTTAATATCTCTCAAATTGATTTCAAATTGGATCTCTCAAAGGAAATGCAATGTGCCTGTTGCACTGAAAGAGATTTTGTTGTAGGCTGTGAACTAAGCAAAAAAAAAAAAAAAAAGGAAAAAAGAAAAAAATCAAGAAAGCTTGCAGAATTTAAGTGCTCTTTCCCAAAATCTCATCAGAATTGTTGATGATGTAATCAGGAGTTTTCAGTCTCACTAAACAGGTGAGGAATAGAGATAAATAAATCCAGTACCTCATAATTCTGTCTTTACTCAGCATAGTGAACCCTGATGTTCTAGTGAACATACAATTGAGATATGCAAGTCTTTTGAGGATAATTTAAATAATTTGGAAATTTAGAGTTACCTGAAAAATTCCTTCTCCTTTCAAACAAATCTTTTATTTTTTATGAGTTTTGTTTTGTTTTTTTAAACCTTTGTTGATTTCAGAAAAAGTAGAAGGCATTTCTTGTGAGTCTAATCTTCTCAATGGCAAGTCCTTGCACTGCCTTTGCCAATAGTTGATTTCATATTCAGTTCAGTTTTCTTTTCACATATGTGAAATAACAGTTTGGCAAGTGGTAAACAAATTATATACTGTGAAGAAAAAAGGCTTGTTTTTTTTTTTTAGAGTAAAAATATATTTTTTATGAAATAATCCTTTAATTGAAGCAAATAATTAAAGCAAAAATAAATAACCTCTTATAAGAGATTGCACAGTAATTATGTAGCTTTTAAAAAGAAGAGTTCATGGTAATGAAGTATTTTCACTTTATTAGGTTTTTCTTGGAAAAGTGCAGTGTGATGTGATGATGTACCACGATTGTATGAGAGTAGTTTGCTGGTACATATCCAAACATCACAAAGTGGTTTCCAAAGACCAGATGTTTATCAGCTCTGTCCTATAGACTAGAGCAGAATAGTTCTTATTTAAAGTTCGTTGACTGGTTCTGCAGTGTAACTCTGCAGTGGGCATTCGTACAGGGTGACTGGTGTATGGCCCAGAAAGGATTGTGTTTGGAGAAAGAAAATTGCTTATATGACTCCATGGTCGATAACCTGTTAGAACTGTGAGGAAAAGCTAGCTGGAGCTATTCCCAGTTCAGGAAATACAGGGCATGACTGGTTCACTATGGGCCATGCAAGGCTTCTTCAACCCTTCCTTAGAGGATTAGTGCACCTTTGGTATTTCAAGAAGCCTTCCTCTTCCCAACCCTCTTCACTTAGCAGGGGAATCCTTTCATTAAGGCAGTAGTTAAAATACACAGTATGCTGGGTTTTGATAGTTCTGAACCTCTAGGAATTTGACCCACATCTGAAAATTCATTATTATTGTCCTATTAGGTTGAATACAAACTGAATCAGAGTGTTTATCTGACACCCAGAGACATTCTCAGGTGGTACATGTTACAGTATTTATGGCATAATGTACTGTTGACCAGCAACTGATAACTGGACTCTGGTTTAAATGAAACTGGATTGCTCCCCTCTGCTTCTTTTCATCAGAACTATATCAGTATTGTCTGTGCTTGTCTGTGTGTGTAATTTTAATACACCCCCCCTCTGTTCTTACTAATTAATAGATGCATTGTGACATAATTGAAGGGCAGTTTGAAGTGGAAAAGTTTCACCTGTTTAGGTGTTGTTTAGCTCATTCTTTGCTGGATGTGATGTGTGCTTTAGTTCTGTACTCAGATTTCCTATGGTACCACTATACTCTTGCAAAGCTCTAAACAACTGATGTTTTTAATTATTTTTCAAAGTAGAAGATGCAATTATAGATATTTTATTCACATATCTGCCTGACTGCTTTCACAGAATAAATAAGACCCTTAAGTTAGTTTAGATACCTAATGTTATCAGTAACATCATACATTTCAGGGGCAAAAGGGAAAAGTTAGCAAACCTAGTTTAAAAAAAATAAAAAATAAAGAAAACAAAGCAAAACTCAATCTTTATTTTCTCTGTGATAGTTCTAGTTATGAAACACTAAACTAATTATGTTGAAACTGCATATTCTGAGCTGGGAATACATTCTTTTACCATTTGTTTCTGTAGTCCAGAAAAAAAAGAAATGCATTTTTCCAGTAAGCTTATTTACCATCTATTTCAACATTGCTGTGTTTTCTGTGCCTGATTAGAAGAGCATATATACTTGAATTGACATTGGCAGTTACAGTCTGATAATGCCATAACAAAAATTCACGGTGAATTAAATGATATTTTGGTTCATTTTAGTTCTGAAATTTATCTGTCAATCTATAATTTTAGCAAATAACAAGAATGTTTTTATATGAACATGCAGGATCTTGTTGCTAAACAAATATATTAAGGTCACTCCTATGCAAATATTATAAGGTTTTGGAGGGTCTTTGCACAAAGCCTTTTACCACAAGCCCTTTTCTGAAAGAATTTTCTTTCAGAAGTTAGAATTAAATATTTACTGAGGACTGTCGCTCTCTGAAGAATGCTCACTCAGCCTTTCCTGTTGTGGTGCATTGATAATAAAGTCAGGTTTTAAGGCATGATTGTAAACTCTAAAGCTAATTTATTTCTGCAGTTCTTTCCATAGGGTAGACAGGGTTTGCTTGTTCCTGTTATTTGTACTGAATTTAGATATTTGTAGTAGCATTCAAATGCTTAAATTAGAATTTAAAGGTATTTAGTGTCATTCCTCTTTGATGTCATAAGGTACAGTTATAACATGCACTTACTGTGCACCACTGTGTCGTTTCAAGGGCTGTGTTTTTAACAATTTAAAACAATGCATCTGTTTGCAGATACCTTACAAAATACAACTCCATTTGATTTGTTCTGATGAAGAAGTGGGAAGGGAATTAGAGTAGATTACATCTGAAGTACTTACATGATGCTTACAGTACAATTGTATATTTTTGAAGGATTAATTTGAGAAGTGAAGCCTCTGGGGTATTTCACAATAACTATCAGAACACACACACTGATCTTCTCCGAGATCTTGAACTCCTTGAAGTTAGTTACTCAATGCCAGTAATATCTTTGGGTTATGAATTAGTTTTTAATTAACATAATAGAATTTTGACAGAAATTAATGTATTCACTTCTTGAGAGCTCTTGCTTGTGTGGTAGATTTTTCCCTGGTATCCTCCATAACTTCTCCTGGGAAAATAAGAGAAATTCAAACTTAGTAAACAAATACGCAAGTTTTACAAAATTTTATTCCTAATTACGTTATCTTACACTTGGCACTTCATCTCATTTATCTTGTCTCAAGTGTAATTGGTTTCACAGTGCTCTCACATTCCCCTCTTCACAGACAGAGGAGGAAATAACTCAAAAAAATGCTATCTTCAGCAAATGGAACACCAATATTGTCACTTGTCCTTTAGGCCACTGACTAATGCTGTTTCTCAGGGGACTCTGTTAACATTTTGCCAACTAGGAGAGAAAAAAAGAAACTTTAGCAGTGAAGAGATAGGTAAGAAATTAACTTTGTATTTATTCTATGCTGTGTTTTGTTGCTAAAGAAGAGATTTGAAAAATCAAAATATCAAAGCTGTATTGGAAGTAGTTGAAATCTGTTTTTCTCCATTCAACAGTCAAATGTCATTCCCATGTATTAAAATATTTCAAACCGTGGGATAAAAATAGCACTAACTGCAAATTTTGACAGTGGCTTCTGTATGCACTTAGCTCCTGAACTCTGCTACTACATAGTGCTGCCACTGACATTTTTGCTGCTGTTATTTGAAGGGGGATTTTGTTAATACTTCAGTGAAACGGATGTCTGTTAAGCCATGTACCATGATTTAAACAGTGCAGTTTGAGTCTTTAGAAACATTAGGCAAATAAACTAAACCTGGAATAAGCAGGTTATCTTGCCCTCTGAGTGATTGGTTGATACAAGGGACTCAGCATTTTCTGAGCGCTGATGTTATAATTCAGCAAATATTTGAATAAGAGCAGAAGAGGAGAGATTTGGCTTGGCTTCACAGATGTCTTCCAGCTCTTCAAAAAACAGTAGCCCTTGCTTGTCCTTGTTTCCGTGGGTGCATGAGAGTCATAAGAAAGTAATTTTAAAAAATCAACCAAGTAAGGACATACAACTGGAAAATAAATTTAGTGCAAGACTTGCAATTAAATCATGAAAAGTTTTCGCAGAAGCATCTGGCTAGTGTTCCCTGAGAACCATGATGTAGGATTAGCCAAGCCAATGTGGAGCAAATGCTTCCCTCCCTCCTCGTCCTCCCCTTACTTTTCCACAGCACTTTCAGACTGCCAGGGTCTGATCAAGGCTTATTCTGCTTTGGTTTTCTTTTTAAATTGTTGGCCAAGTACCTGTGAATCGGAACTGTAACTGTGGCACTTGTGGGCCCTTGGGAATGTGGTATAAAAATGGAATTCTTTGTTGGAGGGCTTGTTTGTATTTTGTATCTCTGCCTCTGTATTATATAAGATGCTGACCAAAATCTAGCATATTAGAATATATTTGTGGATGAAAAGTTAAGCTTCTATTGTATGTGGTGGTTTGAAAATTAAGAGGTAAAACCTTCTTTAAAAAAGCTCAGTAAGTGCTGGATTTTGGAACTATTTATGCTGTCATGCTGTATTTGGTTTAGTTATCTTAAATTAAAAAGTATATAGCAATCAGGGAGTTCTGTAATGTATGCAAGTTGTCTTTTAGGGGATTTTTGTAATTGTGTTGCATATTTTAATATTTAAAGCAAAAAAATTTAAAATATCATTTGACTGTAAAAATATTCTTTTTCCTGCCAGAAGGAAAATAATCTTAAATTGTCAGCCTGTCTTTGCTTGTTTGGACTTGGTAATCTTAACTAAATAAAACAACCTCTTAACTGTTTGTTTTAACTGAATTTTTCCTCAAGTCAAAAAAAGTAAGATGATACCTGTCCATTGTTTTGTTTACTGTAGTGTTTATTATGGCATTTTTTAGAGGGAAGTCACATCTTTGAATAGGTATTGAAACCAGGCTTCGGATTAAGGTCAAGGTTAACCTTAAAGAAAACAGGCACTTTGCAAAACGACTCTGCTTGTAAGGGATACAGGCTTCATTTGTGTGAGGCTGAACAAAATTCATTCTGCTGTTGTGAAGAAAACACCTTTGGCCATAAGCACTTGTAATTTAAAAAACAAAACTCTTGTCTTCCGTTCACAAGAATGTGGTGAGTGTTGAGATTTTGACTTTAAATTGCCAATGCAAACAGAGGGAACTTCATGCTGAGGGGACTTTTCATAGAGTCCTGAGGAACAGGTTTGGGTTTAAAAGTCATTACATTCCACCCTTTCAGACTGGTAGCTGATGTAATTTTTGAAAAAAAAAGAATCTCCCAAACCCAGTAAGAATACTGCACTTGGAACATTTCTATCTTTCTTAGCAGGCAGTGCTGTCAAAGGTGGGAAAGCAAAAGAATGATGACATTATCCCAGGCTGAGGAGAAGGTTCAAAACAGGATGAATTTCCTGTACAGTTATGTGCAAATTATATTTGTGGCACGAGTATATGAGACCTCAGGAGAGAATCTTGTATTCCAGCAGACTCCAACACAATATTCTTGAGACCTGGAGCAGTTTGGGGTTGACAGGGGGAGAGCCAGTTTTGTCTGTTCTGATACTTCAAGGGTGTTTAGAGAGAAAATGGAGCCATATCATTCCTGGAAGTGTCTGGTGACACGACAATCATGAGAAATTCTGATTTGATATGAGGAAAAAGGTTGTGTGCTTTTTTTTTTTATGAGGGGACAGAAGAAACTTATGGGGTCTTCTTTCTTGGAAATACCGAAAATTTAACTGGACAAGGCTTGAGCCTAGTTTCATTGACTTTGCTTGGTGTGGGGGTTACAGTAAATGACCACCAGGTGTCCCTAACTTATTTTTTTCTCTAAGCAAAACTATAATAATTCTTGAAGAAAAACACACATCATGCATAGATGTGTGCAGTTTCTTGCATTTCACTAAGCCTGCATTTCTGAAAGCTTTAATCTCATTTGAAGTACACTGAAGTCTCACATTGAGCTCAAGTGTTTAGCCATGCTTTTTACTTAGCAGAAATAAGAGTTGCCCCTGATTGTATTGATTAATTAATTTTCAATATAATTTTCCTAGAAGTAATTTGAAAACTTTCAATTCATAGATTTGATTGGAATTGATGGCATGGAAGGGTAAATGGTTTTTCTACAGTAGAGACAAGCTAATTCTGCAGATGACTGAACATTCTAACTTGGCTAGTTTTGGATATAGGACACGATACTAAGACAACTATTATTGTCCACATCAACTATTCATGAATCCTACTTCTGAAATTGGGGCTCTGTTGACTCATGCAGAAAAAAACCCCAAAGAAGTGCTACTTTTTTGCTAAACTTCGGCTTTATAATTATTAGATCTGTCTCTGGTCTAACAAACCTCCTGCCTTGCTCTGTAGCAAAGCTGCTGTTTCTGTTTTGTCAGAACAAGCAGTTTTCGAAAATAATTGCTGTTCTAAATTAAATTTTAAAAAAGTCCTGCTGGACAGTGTTGTTCTCATCTCTGGCTTCCTTTTTGGACAAGTAATTTATGCTCACAGTTCTAGTGGTTTCTGCTGCCAGGAAGAGACAAGGAATTTTTATAATTCTTTCATTCTACTCATGAATTGAACATATTGTGTATCAGACTGAGGCTTTGTTTGGACTTGGCAGGACTGCCCAGCTCCCAGATCTCTGGATGTAGATGTCCATGCTTATCATCAGTTTTTATGCAAGGTAATAACTGTGTACCATAAACCTGGATTTTGCAAAAATTTACCTTAAGGATGATTGTGCTAGACCACACGATTGTTGGGTTGAGACAGCTTGTTCCTGTTTTAATGCTTTCTGTCCAAAGACACAAATAGCTTAGAACTAACTCTGTTGAACAAGTCCGAACTATGTTCAAGCCATGTTTAGTAATAAACACACAAAACCAGTTTGGAACAAGTGGAAAATTTTATAAGGAGGCCAAAGGAAGTTTTGCCATTGATTTTCATACAGTGTAATAAGTTTCAAGCTTTTCTTCATCAGTTTGAAAACTGATCCAGCTTGTGTGATTTTTTTAAGTTAAACCAAGGAAAGTATCACGGTAACAATGCTAACAATTGTAGTGAACTCAGTAGTTGCGTAATTTTACAAGCTTCATTGTGATTTCCTTAACCAGTTTTTCATACAATCACGTGCAAGGCAACTTGTATACTTAAAAACAAATATTGATAAATCATCGTGTTTACAATTATAGTAAAAGCTTCAGCAATTTATAATATACTCTTCAGACTTGATTTTGTGGAATTGGACTGTTCTAATTCACAGTATCTTCTTTAGAAAATTTCAAGCTATACACTTATGAATTAATGATGCTAAATTGGTGACTGGTTGAAAATGTGGTGATTAATCACTTTGATGATAAATGTAAATGTACACATAGTTTGATAGTATGATGTTATGTGGTGCGGCACAGTCAAATTTAGGGATGGTTTAGGAACATTTTTGGGTTTCCCTTTCAAAGTATCACAACACAAATAATTGAAAATTGGTTCTAGCTACAGCTGCTAGTAATAGGTTATAAACTAGATTACTTTGTCTGAATTAACTGGGAAGGAAGCTTTTAAAAATACAGTTGGGTGTAAGTGGTGCATGACTTCTTTAAACTGTAGTTTAAATAATACACAAAACAGTAAAAAAAAAAAAAAAAAAAAAAAAAAGATTATGTGTCCTAGGCTGTAAGTTTTTTGTGTCTGGATAGGAAATGGCTTTCAGGTTACTTGGAAGACTTGCATTCAGTACTTGATCTGTGTATCTAATTCCACTACATATGCATATATTCACTTAAGTCTGTGACTTTTTTATAATCAAGTAAAATGGTGAAAAAAATCATTATTTTCTGAACTAATTTTCAGCATGTGTTGCAGTATTGTGTTTTGGACTGTTAAACACCCTAAATGTTAGAAACAACGTTAAAATGAGTTATTAATGTATACTGTGGGCTTGCTTAAGCTGGGAATATATACACTCTTTTGTAGAAACAAATATAATTGACTTCAGCTGCTTTTAACTATTTACCTCAGGCTACTAAATTAACTTTTCCATTCTCTGAATAGTTACTCTGACAAGAAGTCCCTCTTGTTTCCTGTTCTCAGTTCTTGCTTGACTGTGTGGATTGAACTGTGTGACTTAACATTAAAATGAGGTGATGTGAGTTCCTTCCCAGTCATAAAATGTATCACCCTATTCCAGGAAACACCACCCACTGTTGTTTCCAAGACTCTGCAGGTCTTACGAACATTAGGTAATTTAAGTGTGATACCATAATTAAAACCAGAAGTTCGTTTGCTCCTCACAAAAAAACCCCCTATATTATGTTTTTTATAATATATATGCAAATTTAGAAACCAAAGATGTGCTGGTTTAAAAGTAAACTGGCAGAAGAAATGAACGCAAGTCAAGAGAGGTTACAAGTCACAGTTACAATTAACTAAAAAAAAAAAATTACAGTAAATGCAATGATACAGGGAAAACTGCTTTTAACCCTCGAAGACAGATATATAAACCAGCACCCTGGGACAAGAACAGAAAGTGTTTGTTGTCCCCTGTGCTGAGCACCACATGGCCCCCCTGGGGGCAAAGTAAAAGGAAAGGAAACCTGTTGGTCCATATGATGGTGGCAGTTCTGTCGAAGTAATGATCACAGTCTTGTCGAGAGTGGCAGTCGCAGTCCTGTTGAAGTTCTGGTCCTCCTCTGGATCTGATGAGAGGCACCAGAAGTCCCAAAACCCGAACATTATATATGCTCAGTTTTAGGTGGGAATGCCCAGTTGCCTCTCCCAGGATGGGGAATTTCACTATGGGTGATTTAACTCTGTGAGCCATGGGATATTTTCAGAGTCTTTGATGGTCTTAGGTGCTGCAGCTGCCTGTTATGCCAGTCCAGTATGGCCCATTAGCAGAGGTACACCTTCAGGCTGGGGGTGAAGGTGTTGATGCCTCCCTGCAGGGAGTCACAGCTGAGTCATTGGTGTGAAGACAGAGAAACACTCCTTGCAGAGTTTCTTTAACACCCAGCTTGTAGTCTGAGGTATCAGGTGTGCCATAGGCAGCTGCTGCAAATGATCCATTATTAGCAGTCCATCAGAAATCAGAGAATCATAGAATCAGCTGGGTTGGAAAGGATCTCTGAGATCAGCAAGTCCAACCCTTGATCCACTATCACCATGGTTACTAGACCATGGCACTGATGCCACATCCAGTCTCATCTTAAAAATCTCCAGGGACAGAGAATCCACCACTTCCCTGGGCAGCCCATTCCAGTGGTTGATTACCCTCTCTGTAAAGAATTTCTTCCTAATATCTAACCTAAAATTCCCTGGCATGCTTCCCCTGGCAAGCATGCCCTCTTGTCTTCCTGATAGCTGCCTGGGACAAGAGACCAACCCCCACCTGGCTACAACCTCCTGTCGGGGAGTTGTAGAGAGTGATGAGGTCTCCCCTGAGCCTCCTCCAGACTAAACAACCCCAGCTTCCTCAGCCTCTCCTCACAGCACATGTGCTCCACTCCCTTCCCCAGCCTGGTCGCTCTTCTCTGGACCCGCTCCAGCACCTCCNCCCAACTCTCCAGTCTGTCCAGGTCCCTCTGCAGAGGCCTCCTGCCTTCCAGCTGATCAACACTCCCCGCAGCTTGGTGTCATCTGCAAACTTACTAATGGTGGACTCAATCCCCTCATCTAAATCATCAATAAGTGTGTGAAACAGAACTAGGCCCAGCACTGATCCCTGGGGACACCACTAGTGACCGGCCACCAACTGGATGCAGCCCCGTTCCCCAGCACTCTCTGGGCCCAGCCCTCCAGCCAGTTCCTAACCCAGCAGAGAGTGCTCCTGTCCAAGCCCTGGGCTGCAGCTTTACCAGGACTGTGCTGTGGGAGACTGTCCCAGTTAGAAGGACTGAGACCAGTTCATCGCTGTGTGGGTGTAACCCAAACTGTGTATTTTACACCCTCTCTGCCATTTCCCAGAAGCTACAGACCATCTGCAGCAGCTGCCCAGAGCACACCTGACCCCTCAGCCTATGAGCTGGGTGTTAAGAGGCCTGTGAGACAGGAAGATGTTCCTGTCCTCACACCCACAACTCACAATCACCCATTGTGGAAGTCCCTGCCCTGGGAAAGGGGCTGGGCATTCCTGCCCAAACCTGAGGGTACATAATCTTGGAGGCTTGGGACTTCTGGGACCACTCGTGGGATCCAGAGGAGGACCGAGCCTCGACCAGACTGGGACCACTGCTCTCAACTGGATTACAACCACTACCCTCAACTGGATTACAACCACTGCTCTGAACTGGACTGTGACCACCACTTCCAACCAGACTGCAACCATCACTGGCATTAACAGGTTTTCTCCTCTTTTTTTTTACTTTTGGACTCAGAGGGGCCCACGTGGGGCCCAGCACGGGGGCCAACGAACACCATTCGTGCCCCAGGGTGCCAGATTTTTAGAGTGTGAAAACCATATTGTTCATCTGTAAAATTGTATTTATTGTAGTATTTTTATAAAATTGTAATTTTGACTCATAATCTCCTTCAAGTTGGGTTTACTTCTCCTGCCAGTTTACCTTTAAACCAACACAGAGACAGTGTCAAAGGCTTTGCTGAAGTACAGATAGACACATCCGCAGTCTTCCCTTCATCCACCAGGTGNGCCTTCCCTTCATCCACCAGGTGGGTCACCTGATCATAGAAGGAGATCAGGTTGGTCAGACAGGACCTGCCCTTGCTAAAGCCATGCTGGCTGGGTCTGATCCCTTGTCCATCCTGCAGGTGCCATGTGATTGCACTTAGGATGATCTGCTCCATAACCTTGCCAGGCACTGAGGTCAGGCTGACAGGCTTGTAGTTTTCTAGCTCCTCCTTTTTCTCATCTTTGGTGACT
>VYXB01007224.1:749595-919773 GCA_013397135.1 Pachyramphus minor | reverse complement strand
ACACTGTAATGAGCTCTAAATTTCTCTCTCCTTTCCCTCTCAACTTTCCCCAGATTTTATCATGGGGCGGGCTGGAGACCTCTGGCATTTTCTGTAGCCATGAGCGAACTGCTTGTAGTGGCTTAACCTTCTCACTCAGACAGATCTCTACAGGACCTTCTGTAGACAACTTAATGGAAGACTTCACCCTTGTTGTGAAGAATGTCCTCAGAATGTGTCCATTTGGCTTTTTTAGTGGGTGCAGTACAGCAACTAGTAATTTTTAAAGTTCAGCAGCTCATAATTATGTTAAAATGTTGCACATAATAACAGTTTGTTATGTTATGTTATTTAATAATATAGCAACAACAAATGATGTATGTTTCTTCTTTTGTATGAAGAAAAAACAGAAAATCAAACTCCTAGATCATCTGACAGAAAAAAGAGGGAAGCAGAAACTGGTGGAAGCAACGTTCTGGTGAGATAAGTTGGGAGCAGCAGGTGGGAATCTCTAATGCCTGGAATGAATAAAATACATCCTGCAATGTTAAAACTCTTAAATAAATCTCTTAAATAAAATTCCAAGCTGTAAAATATGTTCTGATAAATAATGTAATGGTTGCAGAATTGTGAAATGATATGAAATACAACTTCAGCTATGTGCTCTTTACTGCTGTAGCTAAAAAGAAGATTTTGTTTTCTTCTATTATGCCTTTGTAGTTCAAATTCTTGGATTTAGAATACACATACCCATTATTTAATTGGCTTATCTACAATTTTAGCAAGTCTTAGCACCTGTGTTTTATGCAAGTAATAGAAAGAATTGTTATGAATATGAAAAAGTAATCCCACATTTTAAAGAATCTGATTTAAGACCAAAGTCCAGAACCATTGTTCAGTCTATTAAAAAAAACTATAAACCTGAGAAGCATTGTGCTGTGAATTTGGAGTTTATGCTTTTCCAAGTACTCAATTCATAAAAATTCTGTGTAAGTTTCAAAGCAATCTAAAAGCAAATGTCTCCAGATGATGTAAAGAAAAAGTTTTATTTAATAAGGTTTGTTGTATAAATACTTGTTCTAACTTTTAGTATTTCAGATTGTATTTTCACTTGAATAATTTATAATAACGAATCTAGTTTTTAATCAGCTGTAATTGCAAGCTTTCATGGTTCAGTGATGTCATCTGCATTTGTTTGTACTAATACTAATGTTTCTATCAAAATTTATCTGTGGAAAAACATGCAATCCTATTTTAAAAAGTGCTATTTATGCCAATACTTGAGAGAGAGCCTATGAAGCTATTGTCAGCTTCTTTATTCCAAAACGGAAGCAAGATAACTATATTGATATCAGAAATATGTGGTTTTTAAATTTTATTGGTGTATGATAAAGGTGATCTGATCTGTGTATGCATATGCGCGTGTGGTTACTTTTTATAATGTAAAAACATGAATGATGATTTATTCAAAATAAAGCCTAGGATGATGCTGTACATGCATGTTCTTGAAAAAAAAAATCTCAGGGCACCTTTTATAATTAAAATAAATAAAAGCATTTACCCATAGAGAGTATTTATTTAAAATAGTAATGATGCTGGATGTATGCTGTCTTGTGTGAAGTAGAAAATGTGTCTTTGGATTTGGCAGTATTTTACTCTGAATTCTTAAGCTTCTTACACCGCAGTTGGATTTACCTGTATTCTGACTTAAGTCACAGACATTGTTTAGGTTCTGTGGAAACACTCAAGTTTTCAGTTTGTTCTGCAGCCTGGTGTAGGATTTTGTAAATGACAGGTTTCTTTAAAAGCTTCTGCAAGTATTACATTGTTTAACAGTCAATATGGATATAGATCCACAAATGACCTGTGCTGGCTCCTCCTGGGTTGTGCTTTTGTCTCATTAATGAAAACAGATACCCTTCAGCTCCCCACGGACAACTAACTCATTGTGCCAGCTACAGCTGCTCACCCGTGGGCCACAGGAGACTGCTCAATCTGTTGTTCTTAGTCTGACTTTTGCTAGGGACCAAACTGAGATCAGCAGTAGCCAGCTGCAGAACAGGACACAAAACTGTGTTTGCCCTTTCAATGCCTTTACTAGAGCAATGCAAAACAACCAGTAAGTTCAGAAATGAATCTAAGCTCTTTCTCCCCTTACAAGCATGTAATTAGTTCTTTATACAGTCTGTCTTTTTGTTTCATATTGGCTCTCATTTGTTTGTCATTTTTAACTGGTTAATTTATGTAATACTGATAACACATTCTCCACTCAATAACCCTGTTATGTAATAAGTTCTTACTGTGTAATCTTTAAATGCTCTGTTTAGACATATTTTGGACTAGGCATCATCTTTGTGGAATACCTCTGGTGTCTTGTGTGTACTTTCATCAGTCCTTCACAATACAGACCTTCATCCACTCAGTCTTTTTGGGGGTCACTCACTTCTGGGTTAGTTCTATTAAACAGCACCAATGCTTTTGAACCCTTCAAAGCATTGTTTTTACCTGCTTATCACCTCTAGGTCCGGAATAACAGCTGAAGGTCAACTGTACAGTGTAATTGGTTGGTTCTCATATACACCAGTAGGAGGAAGGAGTGATCCCCTTTCTGGGTACATTCATACTGCATTGTGGAATTAGGTTAGATGTACCTTTGTAGTCTAGTCTGATACCAGAGCCTGCCTCCTACATCCTTTTGTGAGTGTCTTACCCCAGTGTCTGGGCTGTTGTGGGCAGACATCTAATGGTAACTGAGGTGATCTTTTGAAATTTTCCGTCTTCATCCTCTAATTTATCTTTTGTATCGTCTCTCATGGATGCATCTGTCTATGTGTGTTTACTGATAGACATCTTTGAAGCTCCTTGCCAAATGATTTTGAAAACTCTTCTGCTTCCTTTCTGGCAACTATTTTGTGAAGGTTGTATGAGTAAGCAGAATAAGGCTTAGATCTGTTAGTTATATAAAGCTGTAAGTAGATTTTTGTGTTGTTCCATATATAGGACTTTATATATATAGGACTCAGCTAATTAAAATTTACTGAATGTTAAGATTTTGCAGTTCTGTTGAAATCACTGCTCTGTTTGAATAAAGGGAATTTTATTCAAATTTAGATCATGGAAATATTTTTCTGTAACATTTTGGCAACATATTTTGGACTCTAGGATCAAATCCCTGAATAGATTTATTCCAATTTTATGGAGGTATGTTTTTTTTCCTACCAAAGTCTGTCATGGTTCAGTCATAAAGTCCTGTTACATAGCTCACCCTGTTATCTAGATGATATTACAGGCAGAAATTCTGGTTTTAGGAGAGGCCCTGCTTGGTGTTATGAAATAGTACAGGCCAGATTTTCCACATTCAGAATACCTGTTACTTTTCAGGATTATTTTGTTTTTAATACAGGGAACATTTTCAAAGCAGACACATCATGTACTCTGAGAAAATGAGGTGATTTGATACTCTGTATAAACACTTGAAGAGGTCACACAGACAATGTAGTAGACTTCATGATACACTCAGTGCAATTTCTTCAATTATAAAGATCTCTAGAGAGGTTATACATTCTATTTTAGGGCTTGATACTGCTTCTGTTTTTGTAAGTGGCAAAAGTATGCTAACACTGAAGTCACTAGGGTCTTAAGTGTCTTTGCAACGGAAGATAACACTGAGGAAACTGCAGTGTTTGGGAATATTTTGGTATATGAATCTGGGGTTTTGTTCAGACATTACTAAAATACTGATTTTTGAAAGTTCAGTGATGTGTTTTTGTTTTTTTTTTTAAATTTCAGACATAGATTTTAAAAGTCACATTTTTGCCACTTTGAGCCTTAGTGAACTTAATTTGTTACTTGGCATTAATAATTGCTAGGATGACCTGCTGCTAGCTGGAGAGCCAAAACAGGTTTTCACATTTTAGATTTCAATGTCTTTTTATTCTAATAGAAATTAATAAGATAAATATAATGCCTCTTACGTACCAAAGAATAGACACTGTTACCTTTATTCACATTTTTGTTGGATCAACCACCCTGCCAATGAACAGTAATGTTTTAAAAGTTTCTTCAAAAATCATAAAAAGGAATGGTCGGTCCACTTTGATGACAGGAGGCACCGTGAATGCAATTATTCTTGACCCACTGGCTGCAGCGGCCTCAGTTCCTTCTTCGTCCACTTCAATTACTGCCTTTTGGACAACCTGAATTACAAGGTAGAAATAAGTAGTGGGACAGAAATGAATATTAACATGAAGAATATTTTTCCAAGTGAGGTATTCAGTTGAAGTAGGCTTCCATTAAGGATTAAAAATGTGAGTGGGTCAGTGCAGTCTGGCTCTGCCAGACTGGTAGACCCGTGTGCTGTCTACTTCAGCAGCAAAGATATTAGTGCAGCCAACATACCCACAATACTCATATCGTGGATGTGAGTTCAGGAGTCATTGTGCTGCTTCATGTTTCTGAGCATAGACCTCACTTAGAGATTGAGGTTTTTCTTCTTGCAGCTGGTAGCATGAAGCAACCATTGCATTTGTATAGTGCTCCTCTTTGACACCTCCTGTGCAAGGGAGACATTCTCAAAATTAGGGAGTGTTTTCATCAGTCACAAATATTGGTTGGATATGTCATCCACAGTTGATTTTGTGAGAGCTTAGGGAAATGCACCAATCTTGCCTTTTTTTCCTGTATATTTCTAATTAGTTCATTTGGTAGTGCAGATTAAATATGTTCAGCAATGAGTTACAGTCCTGGGTTGGTTTGAGGACTTTCCCCCTGAAATCGCAGCCTTGGCAGAATCTGATTCTTTTCCATTTTGTTCTTTCAGCCTCCATATACCTCTGAGTGCTTCCTCTGTGTTTGGGTCTGTATTGGTGAACTGCCTGGTCAGCTAGTGGATTTCCAACTCCCAGACTCCTAATTCTAGGAATTACTTCTATGAGACAGTTAAAGGACTTCACCAGTGTTGAGCTCTCTGCTAAACATCCTTAAATAATGAATTTGGCTTTATGATTCAGAGGGACAGGATGCTCCTTTGGCACTTTGCAGCTTCTAATACCAGTTAGCAGCTACTCTTATAGTGTGATTTTTTCATAGCACAATAGAGTTAACTGCTGAGAATCAGTATGAAAGTTATAAGTAAAGGTAATGAGGTTAAGTATATAAGTAGAGGTTATGAGTAAAGGTGGAAAAGTGCTGCAGATTGCCATTGTATTTCCCAACAGTGAAATAGTTTATAACAAACTGAAAATCGCTGCAATTTTTATCCATTAAGTATTTATTCTCAGGATGTTACATTTTCCCAGAAAGGTTGCTTTGTTAAGCTGGCACAATTTTGTAAACCTGAAGGTCAGGCATAAGAGTTTTTGAAACTTGTATGGAGGTGTTTATTATACCACCCTATTAACTGGCCAATCACAAAAGCTTTTATAAAGATTCGGTGTAGGGAGACTTGTAAGAGCAACACCTGGAGAGTTCTTTCTCATAGGATATAAATACCTGAAGGAAGGAGACAAAGAAGATGGAACCAGGCTCTTCACCATATAAGAATCCATCTTGTTTCAGAAATTTTGTTACTACTACTCTAATGTAGTTTGTTCTTAGCATTAATTGCATTTCATCTTGTTCCACACACTCCATTCTGAAGGTACAAGTTTCTCTGTCTGGTATGTCTGTTATCTCCTTTCTTTGATCATGCCTTTTAATTTTCTGTCATCAGCAAATTGTCTTTTCTATAGACTAGCTGTTTCTTTCTCATAAGACATCTCTTGTCACACAAACCTGTTTCTTCTTGATCTTGGTTTGCTTGTCAAGTCCTTTGTCTTCCATTTCTTCTGCCTCTCATTCTGCCTCTGTTTTCTGTCAGTCTGTTGAAATTCATCTTTGCTTTCCCTTAAATAGTGGTACAAAGTAGCTCCTCTTCCTTTTTTTCCTTGGGGCTGTTCCTGTCTTTTTGGCCATTCACTGCTCTTGTATTTGCCTGTTTAAAGGATTTTTAAAAGTTCCAGCATATGAAGTGGAACATCTGTTTGGGTTGGAGTACAACTATGTTGTGCCAGTGCTTTGCTGTGAGATTCTGGTTTTAATTTTCCTGGTATGCAGAAGAATAGGCAGGACAACTTTGACTTCTTTTTCTCATTATTACCTTTCTGAAATTTTATTATTTGGACTTTCTAAAGTTCTTTATTTTTTGAGAAGTATACCTGTCCTTGGACTGTGTATGATGAGTTCCCTCTGGGTTTCCTTTTGTGCTCTGATTTTTGCCGTTTGACTGTGATTTGCAATGTCCTTCTTGTTCACAGTTTTGTGCAGTTGTGCCCCTTCTCTGCCAATCATATTCCTTTTTGAGGCAGAGCTCTTCTCCTGTGATGGATTAGCTTTGGGAGATGTTGAGCGTGTGTGAGATGTAGCTGTCCCGTACTTCTATACACCTCATACTTGAAGTGAGATCCATACAGAGTAAGGTGTGTGGATTGCAGATCAGGTACTTTAGTGTTAGTGTCCCTATAAATGTGTATGAGAGTCTCTTAGCTGGGCCATTTATCTACTATTACAATCCAAATAGCAAGAATTTTGGAAGGCTTACCTGTGAAACTGCTGCATATTCTTGATCTGTGAGATGACTAAGATCTGCTCTACGTGTAAAGAGATTTTTAATTCCGAGAGCATGAAGCAGTTTCTTCATTTTGTATTTTTGCTGTAGTTTGAACTTGGGAACTGAAATATCCACTTCACTGTTAAAAAAAAAATAAAATCAATGCCAATTTGGACTATGCAGTAGAACACTTGACTGCTGAAATGCACACTACTCAGGAATTTAGCTTTATACAGAGAAAGAAGGGACAAAAACTGAAGAGTCTCTGCTGGCATTTAGGTTGCAGAAAATCATCTCTGACCTGTTGACTGCCAATGATCTGAGAAATCATTTCCTTCTCTGTGTAAAATATTTCCAGTGGCACTCACAAGTGCCCTGATGCCAGGGTGACACACTAATTTATTGACTAGTGAAAATAATTGTCACTTAAGGAATTACAATCCGCAGGAATAATTTAGGTTTAGATTTTCATATTCAAATTTATCAGTTGCTCTGGATTTTCCCTGGTAAGAAATGTTTAATAAATGTACTGCATGTTTAGATTTATTGTGGACTTTGCCTGTCAGTGCTATATTTAAGGAGACAGAATACCCAAGGAAGAATATGGAATGACTACCTTTACTATGTCCTCAGAAAGACAGACACTTCTGATATGAGTCAAAGATTTGTCCCCCCAGAGTAGAAACTTTCATGCGACACTTGGGTTGTGGACAGGCCATCGAGGGACCTCTACTCTGTAGCTACCTAATGCCACAGAGATGCTAATGTGTGAAGAGGTTTAGGAAGACCAGCTAATCTTCATTGAGCTTTGTTGATTTGTTGCAATAGACATCAAAGACATTAGGGCCCATGGATGTCAAAGCAATACCTGATTTTCATGTTTCCAAGCCAGGATTCCACAAGCTCTGTAGACAAATGGTCTTCAAGCAAAATGTAGTCTCCCTCTTTTTCTGGGATAACAATCAGCATGTGGGCATTCCCTCTATAAGGTATCTTTATCACAGTGCATCTTAAATTCTCGTCAAAAGTTGAATTAATTTTATCTGACTTGAACATCATGGGTACCTCTACACTTCTGTATTTGTTTATGTGAAAAGTCTCCATTTCTGTGAATTTGGAATTAAATGGATAGACCCACTTGCCTGAGGAAAAAAGAAATTAAATCATTATTTGCATTTAGATTTGTTGAGAAAAATGTTCAGAAAAGCTTAAAAAAAAATAGGATATTTTCTGTATCTAGTTGAAGTGGCTATCAGTTGTGTCTGGTGTAAGTAGGTGACAATTTCAGTACATTAAATTATACACAGAATTTTTTTACATCAGAAAAAGGAAAAGGAAGTAATCCACTAACTCCTTCATTTGCACAGAAAGAAGGGAGATATTTTTCTAAGGTTGGCTAATTGCCACTCAGGTTAAGAATTGATATCCTCTTTGTTTATTAAATGCCTGGTGAGCATCTGACCTTTATTGACATGTAACCTTCTCTGAAATTCTCTACCAGCTGTTCAATATTCTGTATGTAATTTAATTATACAATCCTTTGAATGTGGATTCTCCACAGAATGGTTGTGCCCATCACAGCTATTTCTTTCCCTCCCCTTGTAGGTAATATAATGGGGTAGCTGGGTTCCTCTGGGGAAAGGGATTCTTGATGGAAATAGAAAAAATATTGTGGTTTCAGTGATTTTGTGTACTATGTAAAATCAGTCCATAATTTTATGCCCAGTATCCAGGATTCAAAACTGTTGCAATCAAGGCTTTTTCATTGTGGTAGATGAATGAAAATTAAACATGGTTTTGAGTCATAGAGATAATTTGGGGATGTATTGAGATAAAGGGTTTTTTTCTCTTTGAGACTCCTGTATGGAAGAAAGCATAGAAGAATTGTGGTTCCCTATCATGAAAAATCATTTCCTATTAAATAAACCTAATGGAAGGAAGTAAATCTAGACAGAGACATAGAGAAACAGGACATCTGAATTCATTTAAGCTCCTCCTAATATAGCTGAAGTTAAGAGTTTTGATTCTTCTAATAAATAATAATTTTGCAATATAAAAACAGAGATTACCTTTAAAGAGAATGTAGTCCACAAGTAGCATTTTATTATGGCGGTCAAGCTCTTGAAAAAGATCTGGGATTTTTCCTTTGGTCCTTTTGTTAATGTTTTGATTTATGAGAAGTTTTGCCTGGGTAAAGTTTTCAAAGTCAACTCTCAGGAATTCCATATCAAAGTACTGCTTAGATAAATTCAGGAAAGACTCCTTGAGTCTGAAGTCCTTTTGGATAAAAGAAAGAGTGCCCTGCATGAGGAGAAGTTCTTGATTCATTGTGATGTTATCTATCAGTTGTTTAAACAAAGCTGGTAAATGCTGACGGTCCACGCTGTCATTCAAAGCATGAAGGTTTAGAGCTTTTACTATTTGTCTGTATGTTTCCCCTTCAGCTGCCAGCATATAAACAGTCATGAGAGCTGATACAGAAAGGGGTGAGATGATCACATTGTTATCATGTGTCATTGCAATTTTTCTGTAGAGGTTAAATCCAAAATTTGCAGTCTTTTCAGTGAAGTTGTAAAGAGTGAAGTTTTCAAGATCTTGGTCTTCAAAAGACTTAGAGATATTTTTTTGATGATACCACTCTTCAGAAATACTGAAATTTTTATTTCTTTCCAAGAAATTATTGTCTTTTTCCTCCTTTGAAATGTTAGGTGTGATGCCAGCCTTGATGAATTCAACACATATTTCACTTAAGAGAAGTAGGTAAATTCCTTTTTTCATGTTGACATCCAGTAATGAGCTCTTTTTTTTCCTCTAGAAAAAAAGAAAGGCAACACAATGACTTTTTAATTTGTTCTTCTCTTCACAAGGCTAAATGGCATAGATGTAATGAAGTGGTCTTTCTGTATCTTCAGGATATATACTCTTAAAATCCCATTCCTGTCTGAAAAGTCAAATTTAGATCAGTGAAAGAGAGAAGTTTTTAACATAATTAAATTAATCCAGAAAAGATATCATGATCTTCTGGTATTGGTGGTTCATGTCAGGAGTAGTTCACTGATTTTCCATCGCTCACTTGTATTTTCTTTACAAAATGAAACCCAAATTTCAAGCACAATATGCAGTTCAAAGATGAAAAATGGAAAACAAAAGATGAAAAATTAAAAGCTGTGTTGCAGCTTTTTCCCTGTGAAATTGATGTCATCTGTAAGCACAAGAATTCTAGGCAGTGTGTGGTAGAAACAATATACTTGGCTTTCATAGTTTCATTTCACTTTTCATCCTTCTGCTATAGGTTGTTTTTCACTCCATTCAGATCATTCTGATCACATGCCATAGGATTCCCTGCTCTTTTCTACTTTTCTGTCCAGCAAATGCTGAAGTAGGTTCATCAGTGCTGTTTCCTTCCTGAAAATAGCATGTTTCAATGTCAAATAGCAGAAGGATGAAACAGTTGTTCTGTGCTTAAAAATACAATATTTTACACAAGATTTGATTTCTGAGAAAAGTTAATACAGGGTCTCTCCTCTGAGCAACAAAACATGTGGAGAAAACTGGACACGTCTTAGAGGAGACCTCAGGCAAACTAGCATCAGACATTGATTGTGTAAATTTGCACATGAAACACACTTTTCAAGCATAAAATGCAAATATGATTATCGTCCGTCTTTCTATTAAAGCAATATATGAATTCTCTCCCATACAACAGTGTTGAATTGCAGCTTGTGGAAAAATTTTGAATTGAACAATCTTTGGAGATACATTTTTCCATTGTAAATTAAATAGGATGTCCAAGACCACCAAGCCTGCACAGATTCCATTTATATAGCAGTGACATGCAGAGGGATAAATGACATGAAAAGATGGATTATATGGTCCATCATTAAAGTAGTAAGCGATTCAATAGTCTAGAATCACATGGCACTGTAAACTACTCCTTTTAAGTTAAGGATCTGTACAGCCAATTACGGTCATTGTATAATTTGTGATTTGGCATATGGGAAAACTGCTTTTATTCAATTTATTCAGAGTTCAGCTGAATTTCACAGTTGGCTGATTCAGGCTGTGGGAGTTAGTCCTGAAAAGGTATGTTGATGTGAGTACTGAGATATTCAGGTGCCAAGTCACAGGGTGCTTTTGGCAGTCAGGTGGTGTGCTATTTTCTTTTGAGATAATAGGTCACGTTCTGTACTTGGTGCAACACAGATGGGCTGTCATGACTTAATCGGCAGGCAGTGAAATCCTCCTCGAGAGGAGGCATAACATGGCAGACAGAGAACAGAGTAAAATATGCAGTGAATATTTAGTGAGTATTTTTTTCTTTATTTTTCTTTCTCATCAGCTCTGGATTTCTTTAATTGAGATTCTCAGTGTCTGGATTTTGCAGAACTGTAATAGAGAAGAGAATGACTTGCCTTCAGCTCGTGCCTTGCTGTTCAAATGGTGCATGTGATTTCTGGACAGTTGGAATACTCACTGTCCCCTGATGGACTGCAAGCAGTGCAGTTCAGAGGTATTGCAGTAACTGCTGGGCATTTCTGCTGCTTATGTAGTGACCCACTTCTGTGGGAAGTAACGCAGGCACAGAGGTCCTGTTCCTGTTGCAATGCTGCGCCTGCCTTGGCAGCAAAGAAGGAGGTTCTTTCCTCTGGGAATCATCCCTACTTCAAAGAAGGATTTTTGTACACTGCAGAGTCAGCTCTAGCCAAGAAGCAGGGATTGGAAAATTTTGCATTTGATCATATTCAGTCACAGAGAAAGGGGTTTCTGCTGCAGTCCCTCCCTCTAAAAGAGCATCAGGCCTAACTGCTCATTAGGCATTGCAGAACACCAGCACTTCCTCATCTTTTCTAGGCATAGTGCAATGCTGGTGCAACATGGGGCAGTGTTGCATTTGGCAGATGTCACTCTTGCGTCTCTCACTGAGAGGCAGGGACAGTATTTGGCTCAAGTGGGCCACCAGCTCCCCCATGAGATGTAAAGGGACTGAATGGGGAATGTGGTGCGCTACCTTCCAGAGGACTCTGCCATCCCAACATGAATAGGTTTCAGACTGAAAGGACAGGGCAAACGTGGAAGCTCTTGTTTACAGGCACATCCCAGACCATTCAACACTCAAAAGGTTGATAACAGCATACACAAATAGTAACATACACAAATGCTACTTGTTTGGGTGTAATGAACATCAGAGGAATAAGAACCTTGCAGTTGCACTAAGTATTCCCTGCAAATCTGAGACTGCAAAAATTTAAAGTTAACATTACAGCATATATACCATTCACCTCTACTAACAGTTAGAAATAAAGCATGTTCTCTAGAACTAGGAGAAACAGTCTGGGAACAATAAATTGGAATTTTTGTACATTATAGACTCATATTTTTAGACCCAGGTAAAGCTTATTACTGGTTTTAGATAACTCACTTTATGCATAGACCGTTCATTAATAAAAATATACATAGAACAAAGTGGACATTATTTCCATTTTAAGAAATATTTGTTTCTAGTAGTATCGTTATTAAAGAAAGACGTTACTTGTGCAAATGCCTTTTTCTTCTGAAGGCATTAGAACAAGAGAAAAATATATTAGAAGCTGCTTAAGACCATTTAAAACTGCACATCTAGAGAATCACTGATATGTAAAATTGCAGATATATATATATGAAAAATATAATAATCCTTCCCTTTACAATCTAAATGGTTTATATAAATCTTGTCTTACCTATCAGGTAGCTCCTCTGTTACTTTTCTCAATCCGCTGTGTTTAAAAATGAGAAGATGATGTCTGTCCCATATAGAAGTTTTTGAACAAATATTTACCCTTCCAAAGAGTAATAATCTGGTTTTGTCTGTTATAAATTAACTGCTTTATAAACACTGAATTTTGCTTCCCATAAGTGGCATAATGAGGGAGGGTTATATTCCAGTAAACATATTCTATCTTTCATAAGAAACAAGAAAACAAGAAACTCTTTGCATCTTGCCCTTCAGCACCCTGTCAGGATGTGGCCCAACAGATCCAGTTGTCCATGAGAATTATTTTACAGGCAGGCTCTGAGCCACTCAGCGGTGGAAGCAGTATCCAATCCTGCCTAAAATACCCCCTTACATAAAAGACTGTGTCACGATTCACTGAGGCAGGGGAAGCATGAGGGAGATTGGGACGGAGGGAGAAGGTTTTTGTAGGGGTGTTACCAGCTCCCTCGCCTGGCCATTTGGCCGTGCTTCTGGAGGAGAGGCCAGGGATCCACTCCCTCTTTCAAGACCATGCCAGCTATTTGGTGACATATCAGTATGGCAACATTAACCAGCTGATAAGCAGTGAGAGATGGTTCTCCTGTAAAATACAAAGTGGGGGAAGCTGGTATTCCTGCAAAAATTATACAGACCTATGGAAGGTATGGATAAACTTTTTGAATTTTTAGTTGGTCTTGCTTGGACAGGTTTGACAGGCTGCTTTTGGCTGTTCAGCATTATTATTTGGGTTAGACACATTCTCTAAGACAGTTTCTTCCGGAATTTCTGTAGCATGGGGTGAAGTAAGATAACACACACTTATCCCTGAAATGCCAGGCAGTGGAAAGATTGTAGGTAAATTTATTTCCAAAGTTGAGAACACTAGACTTAAGATTATCCTAACGGTGCTTCAAACACCGGACATGAGAAAGACATGCCCTCTGTTCTTCTCAGAGCTTTTATAATTTCTGTCCCCTGCCTCTGTGGGAAGCCTTCAACATATCTGTGGACTTATCTTCTTCTCATGCCAGGGAGTTTTTCTCTGAAATGCAGGAGGAGAAAACATCTAAAATTCTTTCAGGAGAAAGATGCCTCTCCTAGGCAGGATGACCTTCCAAAAGGTCATCTACGCTTAGCCATAGGCTAAACTCCTCACTATTTTGCTCATTGGCCTAATTCCAAATAGAACATATACATGGAACTCCCTATCTTCCCCTCATGCACCTAAATTACTTTTGAAAATGCTCCCAAGTGAAACAGAACTCTTGATTTTGATTTGGATTCTAAAAGAAAAAGAATTTGGCCTTAAATTTGAGATAAGGGGGTTAGTCTCTAATTTTTGACTGAACTGTAAAAAATATTACATGCAGTGTAAGTGGAATTATTGGACATTTTAGAAAGTCCATAATGGACTTCAGCATCCAGGACTCAATGCAAAAAGGTTTTTGTTTGTTACTGGTGAGTACTGCTTCTATGAAAGGGAGAACACTGTTTGCTTTCAAAGTGCAAGATTTGATTAGGAAGGGCTTAAGACCTGAAAGCAGCCCCTCCATGCCCAGCTTTGTATCCTCATTGCGAGGAATTGTTACTGGAGGGCAGTTGTGGGTTTTATGCTCTTAGGAAGTTTGACAGAGGAGTCACAGGCTCTAGGTACTTATGTTCTTCCTTGACTTAGATTAGTTTAAAATATTGTTCCTTTTAGAAGCAATCCTAGTCCCTAGCCTACACTAGGCCCCCAGTGTAGGCATTATATTAAAGAACATGGGAACATAAGATGCGGTTACTAAGCGAACACCCTGCTCTAACATCAGGCAGTCTATTCCCTAAACATAAAAAGCTCCACTGTGAATGCCCCAGTGAATTCAGAACTTTGGTTTTCTATCCAGGTGACTGGACTTTTTTTTCCCCTACCTCCTGGTCTATATTTATTTGTGTTTAATTCACTTGGATTTGAAATTCAAATGTCTTCTCATTGCATGGAAGAAATTTGCATCTGATATGGTTGAACAAATCTGCGTTACAGTGATGTGCCTCTGAATCTATGCGTCTTCTGAAGACTGTGGTGCTGTGGTTTTGGCCCGAGAAGAGAATACAAGGAAGACCTGATGCACACAGTTTTTGTGCTCAGCAAAATTAGCAGTTATTTGCAATGACAATAGTGACCAAGCCTCTTCCTCCTCGTATCAGGACTCCAACCTGTGTGGTCGCTGCTGGAAGCCCTGCAATGAGTTAAGATGCACAATATTGATGTTTAATATTCAAAATATTAAGTCTTTTTTTTAGATGGTACTGAAAAGAAGGGTTTGAAGAAAACTTAAAGTCTGTGAATCCCTCAGTTAAATCTTTTCTGGACTACAAAACCCATATCAGTCCTCTTTTACCTGGAGGAAAGGTGCATCTGAAAGAGATCTGAGGGCATTGTTTTCCTCTCTAGTTACTCACAAAGCCCATGCTAGTTTTTCTCCATACGCTATCAGGAGTAACGTATTCCTCCCACCAGCTACTATTTATATTGTCAGTTGCCCTTTGGTTTCTACAGAGCTTTCTGAGCAGTGAAATGCTGTACAGCATATGGGTAACACTCTGCCAAACTATACATATTCGCAGAGTGAGTTGCTGGGAGAGGATTGCCAGTGTGTCCCTCTGGCAAAATTGCACTTTTCCATAGTTTAGGACAAAACCACCTCTGAGATCAGAACAAGCAAGGCCAATACATGAGTACAGCTGCCCAGTTGTGTCTCTGCTGGGACCTTGTGCTGGTACAGTGCTGAGGCTGAGCAATAGGCAACTGATAGGTCAGCAGTTGAGCTAAGGTCCATCTGTTCTCTAATAAACAACTGTTTGTGGATGCATATGCGACTCGGAAAAACTTGGCAGTGGTTATGTAGTCCAGGTTCTCACCAATCTGTTTGACAAAACCCTCTGACTCTTGAGTACCTGGGGGTAGATACTGCAGGGGCAGATTGAGCTGCTTGTTCCAAATATTCAGATGGTTTCTGTTATAAGACCCCTTTCATCCTTTTGTCGCTCTTCCTGTGGGGCTGGTAACATCTCTGCTTCAGTGGCTGCTTTTCCTTTTACTTACTTTCCTCAGTCTATTTTAGGAAACCTTCCCTGGCCGTGAAGCAACCAGTCATCCTAATAATTGAGTCTTTTTGGCTTGGGTTCCCTCTGCTAGCCATGATTCCTCCCAATTACAATCTTCTTTGTACAGCAATAGTGCTTGCTTAAGTAATGCCTCTGTTCCACATGCCGTGACCCATTTTAGCAGCTGTGGTAACTCAACCACAGCTGAGATCCAAAGTGGGCTATGACATATGATGGGCATGATTGCATTACTGAGACCAGGTTCCAGGAAGGAGACGGGTGGTTTAATTAATTGTATCTGTACCAGGTTCCCAGTAAGAGATTTTTTGGAACCAAGTTTCTTGCCTTGCTCAAAAAAGGTAGTAACCAAATAGATGTATTTCACTCAAGGCCCTGCAAATTTCTGTCACCAGCTACTGGCTACCCATTTGCTTTCTCAAGGGCAGATGCAGGATATTTACACGTGTCTTGATGGAGCAAGTTGAAATCAGACAGAAATACTGTCCAGGCTGGAGTCCGATGAGAGGAATAAAGGTAAAAAGTGTCACTTTAGCAAAACATTTTGGCTGAATGTGATCTATCCTCTTCCTTGGTTTTTAGACTAAACAAAATACCAGTGTACCAGGAGTAGTTCAGGAGATACACAGGGATGATTTTCAGGGATCTGTATTTCTTCTGAAGTCTCACTGTGAAATTACTCATAACACATAAACCAACATGCTCCAGCAGTTATAAACAGCTCTTTTTAAGGTCTCCTGAACATACTTAGTTTGTCAACGAGCTGATTCATCAAGGTTGCTGCTTCTCCTACTCAAATAACGCACAATATAATTGAAATCATCAGGATGCAAACACCCTGTGGGTCCAGGCCTACTCTGTTTATAAGCTTGGCCCTTCCATAGAGAACTAGATCTAGGCCACTGTTCATGTGACAGAATTCCTATAGCATCTTTGGAAGGTACATATTCCTTTATCTCACCTGAGGTGGGATGGGGGCATTACTGTACAAGATGGACAAAGCAATAAAGCTGTATTTCATAACATAGGGCTGAAGTATCTCCATTTTATTTTCAACTTGATAGTCAGGCACTGTATAACTGTCCTTGAACACACAAATAAAACTGTAATTGTCTTTTAATAAGACATCTTGCTATGTAGTCTTTTATAGGAAATGCAAAAATGATGAAACAGGGTAACAGTGTGCCCAGAGAAGTACTATCAAATTTCAGTAAGAGGTAAAATAATCCTCCATGAGGTGTGATGAAAGTAGCATGGACTTCAGCTTTATTCCAGGAGATGGAATAAATGACCTTTTAAAGGTCCCAGCCTTGTTTTCCTGTGACTTTCTGACTTGCAGCAATGGAAAATTTTAATTTGCAATAATTTATTTATCCTGCATTTTTACACAGAAGAATTGAGGCGCTGCAGCAGGGACTGGCTGGTGTTTGCCGAGTCCTCATGGAGCCAGCAGGTGTCATCAGAACCTTTAGTTCTCAGATGGGAAGAAGGATAATTTTGTGTGTTTGGATAGCTGTCCTTCTCTGTTTTACTGAGTTTCTGTAATAAGACAGGACTTAAGCAGGCAGGAGACATAAACTTAAAAAAATGGCTGTGGAGGATATTTCTGTTTTCTTGGGAAGTCATCTCGAAAGTTTCTCCAGTAGATGTAAAAGGCAAGTGCATTTCTATTTTAAATTCCTGGAAAAAAATCAACTTGAAAGGCAGGAGTTACAAAGTGTCTAAGAGGTTGGTACATCTAAGGGGGAAAAAACTCTTATTATTACACCTTCAAAATGGTAGGAAATATTACAGTGAGTGACTTCTGATGACCTGAACTTGAAATATGTTCTATTTTCCCACCATTTCTTATCCAAATTGTGTGTTTACATGCACTATACATTCATCTCCTTCTCCTGCTGTGATAATAAAGTTGTGTTCCTGGGACTTGTAGTCTTTGGCTGTCTGGCCTGAAGCAATTACCTGATATAATGAAGAAACGTCTGCACTTTGGCCTCTGTAACAGACAACCAAAAGGTGCCTTGGGGCACTTAGGAAATGTGCTGAGGGTTACTAAGTACCAAATGAGTGCAGGTTAGTGCTACCCACATTGCCCAGAATGGCTGCCCAAGAGCTCTGCATTGTGGGGTTGGGTACTTGTATTTCCTCAGGGTTTTGCCATTTGAACAGAGATATCAATACAGTGACCTGCTACAGGCCTGGTACTGAGCGTGTGCTGCCTGTGCAAGGCTGCATGTGGTGGGTATTCAAAAGCCACTCTTTTTCCTCAAGAATGTGTGTTATCTGCCTGGCTGCATTTACATGGAGTATTTAAGCAGGCATTAGTTTTCATACAGGCCTTGGTGTCTTTGTTTAAACTGCTTCAGCACTTTATGCTACCTGTCCTTCCACGAGACAAGTCAGTGTCTGTGTGTTTCCACCCATTTCTTGTTACCAGGCCCTTCTTGAGGTTTTCAAAGACAGTATCTGTGTTTACCTGAAAACAGTAAAACTAAAGTGGAGAAGCAAGGGCAGATAAACAAATCTTCAAGATAACATTCATATTGTCTTCAAATAAGATATGAAACTATTATATGGCAACAACACAGTTCTTGTGAATTTGAGTCCAAAGGATGATAAATGGCATCCACAATGATCAGTCTCAAATGTAAGGCCAGAGACATTGCATACTTGTGTCTGTAACTCAATTGTGTATATAATATTAATTTTCAAGAAAAAGACATATTATACCAAAAACCCACTATTTGTAACTAATATTTCCATTGGTTCTTTCCCATCAGGAAAATTGTTTAGACAGTGAAACAGTTAAGTGGACAGCAACCCCTGTCTGTGAGCTGTGTAGGGACTCAAATATGGCTTTCTTTATGTTTCATAAGAATATGAATGTGCCAGATGTGAGGTGTGAATTTTTCATTTCCTTGATTTAGGTGCTAATACCACTTAGCAACCTTACACATCTTTGAAGTGGGACTTCCTAAGGATGCACTTAAGATTGCTAGTGAGAATATAATTTGTATTAGGAAAATTGTTTGGGAAATAGAGCAAATGCATGAACCTGTTTCACTCCTAATGGAAACCAGGTGCTAAGTTTATAGCTCTTTTGAGAGGTTTCCTTAAGACAACTACAGGATTTGGTTGCTTTTGTTGGTTCCTGATTTTTCTGGTTAAAGTGCCATCCAACTTTGCAACTTGGAGTCAGTGAATTTTCAGCTTGGATTTTTTGAGAAAGTTTAGGTTATATTTTCTCTATCTTATTCTCTCTCTCACCTTATCTCAATTCTATTTTATACATTTTGAAAGTATGCTGGTTTGGCATCTGCTAGGACAAAATGATAAAGGTCTAAAGCATACCAAATTCATGAAGCTGAATGACCTGATCCACGACAGACACTTTTACAGCCTGCACTATGGAATGTCGTGATAAGCTTGTCTTCTCTAGACATCATATAATGCACACCAGAGAAGCTATGGAAACAGGTTTCACTGAATCTGTAGGCCAGATAACTATATGTACAAAAAAAGAGCAGTATTTATCTTTATGCTCCTAAGTTAGGCCCACTGGTGTGTCAGAGGTAAATGAAACATTAACTTCCTGGATAACAAAGAGTAGTGAGGTATGTTCATGACAAGCAGTTTTTATAGAAGTATCCATTCCTATAGGGTGGTAGGACAGCTGGAGGTCAGAGAGAAGAAAAGGATGGCAATCAAGGCTGCAGAAAACTGAGACTTTACTGAACAGAGCTCAGGAAAAGTAACCTTCGAGGCACTCATAACCTGGCCCAAGATTCCATCAATCCATGAAACGTAACTGGCCATTCGAGGTCTGTTCCTTGGCTAGCAGCAGCATTTTCCCATGTGGGAAATGCAGTCTCTTTGGACCCTGGTTCACTTGGAGTAGAAAGTTGTGTTCCCAGAGGATGTGTACCATGGGCCAGCTCAAAGCACCTTCACTGTCAGAGCCCCTGTGGAGATTCAGCTGTCTTGCTTTTCTGTGCTACAGCCATAAGCACAATATCAGTACTTTTCTCTATGCCTTTTCTTGGAAAGATTCCCAGCCTCCTACAGTCAGGATTTTGTGCCAAACTGAAGTATTTAAAAGCCTATAATACACTGTATTATATATTCCTTTAGGGAGAGTGGTGTCTCCAGTGTGGGAGCAGTCTTGCTTCAGACACTTCCCGGGGCTGTGGCCAGATCAGAATAAGTGACTGAACATATCCAAGACATCCTTCTTACCTCCCAGAAGGCCTGATCTACCGTCTTCATTTGTTCCTTCTTAGTCACTTTTGATTGAAAGCACCTATTTTACTCCCTATATAATGAAACAATTTTTGGATCCCACTGAAGTCACTCTATAGTAAATGATAGTAACCTCGGCCAGCATGTGATTACAGAATGAATGTGAGATTTCTGCATCATATAATTTGCTTTTGATGGAGGTATTCATTTTTCTTTTTGGCATTGTAATGAGCATGGAAGCATTTGCATTGACAGGAGGTTTTAATTAAAAGCCACCACCCATTCTTCTTCAGTGAGCAGTGGTGTCTTCAAGTACCAGTCACTGTCCTCCTAAAGGACAGCCAGTTCCTGTGGTCAGACTTCTTGTCAACCAACATTTCTGTTTAGTAGAAGATAAGCGCAGGGTGAATATGATATTTCAACTACATTTTATTGAGCAAGTAGCTATATTTAACAAGACTTTGCTCTCTCTGACCAACAGGCAAACAAGTACTCTTGTGAACACACAGTGCAGTAATAGCACAGAATTGAGGACTCTATATCAAGAGACTGCTTGAGAAAAGACTTTAGCCTTTAGTATCATGGTTCATACACTTGGCACCCAAACCCATATCTTCAGCTTGATTATGGTTATCTTATAGCGTAGGCACAACATATCCATACTATGTATTGGAAGATCTAACCTTGGACACAAAGATGTTTCCATTCTATAGGAAGAACATAGTCACTGGAATGTTCCCATTCTATAGGAAGAACACAGTCACTGGACCTATTTTGATACTTGTGGAGGGTCAGACCCACTGATAATCTGCCTTGCCTGTAGTCCATATAGGTTGCTCTGGCAAACACCATTGCTTTTAACATGCTCCAGACATGCGGTTTCAACTCCTTCTTAGACTTGTATATGCATAATGTGGATCAGGTGTGGCAATGTGCTCAGATGCTCAGCCTCCTGCTATTGTGTACCAGATCAAATTGCTCTTCCCAGGTGATGTATAACATGATGGGCTACAGAAGATCAGGCACGCTAAAGAGAACGTGAAAAATAGAGAACTGATGTTTTTCATCTGAAGAAAGAAATCTGTAAGATACAGACCACTGTAACAATGAAGAGAGGAAAACGAGCAGTCTTTTCAGTGTTGTTGTGTTTTACTGCTTTATCAGTAAAATTTAACTTACATAAGGCTGTTTGAGGAAATGATGCAGTGAAACTGTGATGGGAAAGTGTTGCTACCCTAAATCCTTGTGTGGAATTTCATTCCAGCATGAGTGACTTCTTGGTTGAGCTCTAACTCTTAAACTCTTCAACAGGTGACAGAAAGGAATTTCTTATGCATAGCAAAAGTTTCTGTACAGAAAACTTTCAATCTAGAACTATATTATTTTAAACCAATCCTTTATATCGTAGCAGAACCTTGGTTTTTTTCTGCATGTAGTGTAATGGAAGGTGGAATTATTCAGCACATCATTGAATATAATTTTTGGAAATTAATAAAGCTGTTTCTGCCTTTTTGACCAAAATTCAACATGTGAAACCTTGCAAAACTCACAGATTCCACTGCTAACTAGCATGACAAGAATAGGTCTTTTGCCTTTCTGTGGCTGCATGACTCCCATACTTAGCTGACTTACGGAGCTGCTCTTACTCTAGGCATGCCCACATGCGCCACAGTGTGATAGCTTTTGAGTTCTCACTGAGAGCTGACCAGTGAGAGGCTCCCTAAAGGAGCAATTGAACCAGTACAGCTGTGCCCATAACAGCTCATGCTGCTCAGGGGAAGTGGCAAAAACAGTCTCTGTACAGCAGTTGTATAATAACATAATAACATAATATATTACTTCACTGAGCAGGCTGAGGGTTTAACTGTCCTTGCTCAGGCAAGGACCGTTTTAGTAATTAATTATGCACATGTTGCAGTTTGTGTTGATCACAGCATGTCTAGTTCAAGTAGATATGATATGTGCAAGTGTTGAGGGGAGTCCACAGCATGATACTGAAAGCCTGCAAGCAAACGAGCTCTAATAGATAAGGTTGCAAAAGCAGGAGTTGAAGCCAGGCTGAAAGTTTGATCATAAGCATGCATGAAATGCAAATGCCTCGTTTCTTTTTCAGTTCTGCTGAAAAGAAAAATGAGCTGTGCAATGGAGTCTTTGCCCAGAGTTTTATCTCCTAGTTTAAAATCAAGCAATAGGGAGTGGGGAGTGGAAGAAGTATGCAAAGTCAGCATGCTCATTGCAATGCAAACATGAGCGTTATCTTAAATTTGCCCTGAGAGAGCGGAAAACAAAGGTATAAGCTAGCAAAGCATTTTCTGATCTTCTGTGCACTGAAAGTGTCTTGTCCACGATCTCTTTTAGAGTAATTTTGTTTAATTATACTAATAGGGGTTAACACTTCTGTGTCCCCAAACCATACAACAAAAATGAGTGTGTGTCGGTGTGTGCAAGTGTATCTGTGTGTGACTGCATCTGTAGGACAGAAATACAATTAATGTGAGCGTATTTAAGTGGCAGGACAGAGCTGAAAGGACCTGAGCTGTGTCCTTTTGCCCATTAGCCAAGGTTTGCTTGGGAATGGTGACAAATTGCAGCCACCCTGAGATCAGATTTCGGGAAGGAATCTGAGAAGGCAGCATGCCTTGGCGGAGTACAGCCTACTTAGGAAGCCCTGCTGGCATGTCAAGCAGCACCAGCACTGCTCAATGGTGTGGGGAAACAGCCAGGAGGGAGCAGAGTCCTAAAATCCAGCGTTTCTTTTGTAATCTCAACAGTGATGAATTTGAGCTGGGGAGAAACGTATGTTATTGAGTCCGGTTATCACAGTCTCCCAGTAATCTCAAAAATGTCAAGATTTTGTGCTACCTTGATGTGTGGTTTTGTGCATGGGATGTGAGATTCACATCTTCTTGAAGCACTTCAGGAGCCATGAAGATAGACCCTGTGTGGGTCAGTATAACCCCTGCTGGTTACAAAATTATATACATGGTAGGCAGAGCTGAGCTGAAACAAAATGTGCTGGCTGTCTTCGAGTGTCTTTGGTGATATCAGTTGTCATATCCTAAAAATTGTGTGTTTTGCTCATATCAGGTTAAAGGGGACATTTGGAAGTTGGTATATTTTTTGCAGGGGAGATCATGCCTAAAAATATGGCAGCAAAACCACTTATACTCCTGACTTCAGACTTCCAGCTTCATGGAAGTCTCTCCTTTCCCCTGCTGTCCCCATCTGTGCTACCCGGAGAAGGACAACACACTCAGGGACACCAGGTGAATGAGAGTGGAACTTTTGCATCATGGTCAATGGCTCACCACTTGGCAGTGAGGCTGAGAGCTGCAACCCTATGTCTCCTTGCAGCTGAATCATGTTATACTCAGCTCAGCCCTTAGTGTAGGAAGATCCTTGTTTTCTCAGCCCAATTGGCCTCACATGTGTCCAGGCTCAGCCCCAGCACTGCCAGTCCTGGCAGAAGCAGAGTGGGCTGACCTCCTGTGCTGGCCATGGAGGCTGAGCTTTTTGGCAGCCACAGTTTAAACACACCCTTTCTTTCTTGAACCTTGCTTTTATATTTTACTTAGGTCTGGAATCATTAGGAAGTTTTTCTTCTGTGACCAAAGGATGTCAGCTTGACAAAGAAAAATTCATACAAGATCTGCCTGTTTGGCACAACTGCTCAGTCAGCCTGATTTCCCTGACTGGTGCCAATGGGCTACATGGGATGGCATCACCCTTGCTGCCCAGCATGCTGAGCTCATTTCCACCGCAAAGTGAATCCAAAAATATGTCGTTTTCCCAGTACTGTATGAGGAACTCAGGATATATTTTGAGGATATTGAAAAATAAATCCCTTAGATATGCATTGTTAAAGCTTTTGTTAAAGCTTTTGTCAAAGTTTTGGATGTTATACAAGTATTAAGTCACACTAGACTTTTACCTGTGGCCAGACATGTTACATTAGTTAAACAGTTATTTCCTGTGCTTTGAAGCCAGCTATTTCAACACACCAGGTAGTCTGATAATCTCTCAGCTGCACCATTTAATAGGCAAAAGGCTTCTCTGTGTAAAAAAACATAGCAAACCCAGGGATATAAAATAATGGATAGAACTAGATCAAGCTGTAATGCAAGTGCTTCAAATTATACTTAGATTGGCTGGAGAGTGGTCACGTATACAACCAGATTCTCATGCTGATCTCCTGTGACAAATAACCTACACACCACATTCACACCTGGCCTGCAACAAGTTGTCCTTAAAAATGCTGACTGTTGTCAGTGCCCCGGTACCAACACTACCATTTGTTTCGGTGGCATTTATGGTCAGAGGCTGGGTGCTCTGACACACATGAATGAGCACACAGTGGTTTTGCGACAGCAACTTCTGTGTTGCTGTCACAGGACTGTCATTTACAGCTGGGAAGATTTGCTTTAAAATAGACTTTCCATGTAACCACGAAGAAAGCAACCTACAAGATTTTTTAGCTGTGATTTCATCTCCTCTCAGTGAATTGCTCTCCTTTGTCAGTGAGTAGAGGCATGCTGGTGCCTTCCACTAATCAGTAGCTGACTGGCTCAGCTACTAAAGATAAGACAGAATAAATAATGATGAAATCTTATTCCTTATAGCTATCCAGGGGGTAAAAAAGTGCTTTTGATCAAGTTGCTAAACATCTAGTGACTGAATAACAGAGTGTCAGTATATCAGATAAGATAAGGAGGCAAAGAAAAAGGAGTCTTACTGATGCCCATTGTACTTCCTTCTTCAGTTTCTGGACTAACAAAGTGGTGTGAAATCTGTCCATGGAACAGATCTCAACAGAGCAGAAGGGAGCCTGTTAGCCACGGAGTGGTCACCCAGATGGTCTCTGGGCTATGGGTCACAGCCTCCTTCCTGAGGGTGTCCCCTTCCACTCACAGTCTCCAGATCTTGCCCCTCCTCGATGTGGCTGGCCCTATGCCAGCCTTCCTCATGGTCTTGCTGCCCAGCTGTGGGGAAGAGCTGAATGCCCTGTTGTTGAACACACACCAGCAGGCTTGATAGGCGGGCATCAAGGTCTTTGGAGGAGGATGGGAACCTGACTGCCACCCGGGGCTGTCTCCTTGCCTCTACTTCCTCTTCTTCCCATTGCACCAACTTTTGCCTTTTCTCCCACATTGGTCCACAAGGTTTTAGCCACTTGGCAGCTGGCAGAGCTCACTGATTGACTATAAAGGGGTGTTTTGGGGGAATTGTTTTCTTTCCAAAGCATCAGTTCTTCATGTGCCGCCATCAACCAGGCACTGGGAGAAGGGACCTCTGGTATCACCCCGTGAAGCTGATCTTGTGCTAAAAAACTGCTTTTGGAGTATACCCATGATGCATTTCTGCTCCAAAGACCTGAAAAGCTGACACCCAGGGCAGCTTTACCATTTCCTTTCTGCACCCAGCATGTGGGTACATGTGAGTCTCTTGGATATTTCATGAGCTTCTGCCCCTCTTTCCTTCTCAGTAACCTCTGGGAACATCCTCCTGTAGCCGTAATGCTGCGTTATCTTGCACTGTATGAGGTATTTTCATCTATCATATAGGGAACAAGAAAAACATGGGGCTGTTTGGTCCTTTGGCTCTATCAAGGTGTACACGGGACTCGCTGATAATAACAATTATTTTGCATCCAAGTGGGTGGCTTGTATTCCCACCATATTCTTATGCTCAAAATCTTGTTATCATGGAAAAACATGCCTTGTATGCAAAGATGAGACTTTTTCAGTAGTGTGTTTAAAATCTTAACAGTTTTACCCAAGAATCAATAGCCTCGTTACAATACTAAGACTTACTGTTCAGATTATGTATCATTAAAATTTATACAAACAAACTCTTTAATACCTTCCCAGTTCTCTTGTTTTATGTACACCCTTTCTCTGCCCTGCTCCTTCCTCAGGTTGATGGCTTCAACCCTAAGCAAAGGGATGGTAGGATGGCCACATACTGCATCCTTGCTGGGAGGAGTACAAGGGTAGTGGATGCGATCTCTCTGCTCTGGGGTCTGTTTGGGATCGTTGCTACACATTTGCTCGTGTGCTCTTCCCGTTGCTTTTCCTTCATTTTTTCACAAGTTCACAGTGCACCTGAACTTACTACCTGTGCTGTGTCTTACATACACTGTATTCTCAGTTTTGGTTCTCCTAGTTGTGCCCCAAACTGGTTTCACTCTGCTCCCAAGTCTGCAATCCTTTGATGACCAGTAACTGACCACTGGCGAGATGTTTATAGCTCTGAGGTGTTCAGTGTCATCCTGTGCCTGTATTCTCCAGTCCCCTGCTATCATCCCACCGTGTCTGTGCTTCTTCACTTTCATTCTATGGCCATACACCATTCAATGCAGAACAACTACTTGTTCTTAATATCTTCTGGTTACAGAGATATCTGTATGTGTATTGATATGTAAATGTTATACCATACAATCATATAAAGCTATGGAAAAATTAAAAAAAAAAGTTAGATAATAGCCCCTGACTGCTGGATAATTACTGTTACAAACAAGGAAGCAGAAGAGACCCAAGGCCTGTGCTGTTAGTTTGACACAAAGCAGGTCGCTGCGTTACAAGCAACAACAACACTGCTGCGTTTGCAGTTAGAGGTTACGCTGACCCGTGTCTTTCTTCCTGCTGAGCAAGAGCTATCAGATCACACCTGCCTGAAGTGTAAATAGGGAGTTTCTTTGTTGACTCCTCTTTGTAGGGTGGCTAAAGGATGTGGGGTGGGAAGTGGGGTGACTTTTGGTTCCCCTCCTCCAGGTACAGCCTTGGATAATGGTGAGAAAAGAGCAAAACCCCGAACGCCTCCTTCCACAGACAGTGGAACCCAGGAGGCTGTTGCAGGCTTGGGATGTGGTACTTGGAGGACTTGGAGGCTGTTGGGCTACAGCCAATGGCATTGCCCTGGTTCAGTCAGTGAAACAGAACTTGGCATCTGGCTGGGATAAAAACAGGTTGCCCAAACCTGGGATCACTAGAAGCACAGCTGTAAGTTCCATCCTCACACTCTATAGTTGGGTCAACTGTGTCAATGGCTAATGAACCTGGTCATTAATTGCTCCCAAGATGCATCACTGGCTCATTTATACCCCCAATTGCCCATTGCCCGAGATGGCAATAGCTCAGAGACCTGAAGCCCTGTCTTTCTTCCCAGCCTTCCTGGCTCTGCTCAAGATGGTCTGTTGAGGCAGGCAGCCCCATTGCCTCACGCCTCTCATTTTTAGAGAAGGAGGAGAGGAGGACCTGCTGGTGGAGGAGGTGCCACAGCTGAGCCGGCAGTGTTCACCTCCTGCGTGAGCAAACGGTGCCATTGGATGGGAGGGATAAAATGTTAGTCTGCGGGAGGGAGAGTGGGAGGCTGTGAAAAAGAGCTGGTGCAGAGAGGAAACAAGAAGAGTGACTGTAATAGGGAAAATCTGTTTTGTTGCTTGCAGCAACAAGAGCAGGATTAGGAGAGTAGGACTTGGTGGATGGGGGGGAGAGATAAGAATGGGCCGCATATCAAACAGCGCAGCGCAGGATGAATGTAGGCAGGGAGCAAGCTGTCTGCTGCTCTTTTGTGCTAAGTGTGGTGCCTGCCTCTTCGTAGCACTGTCTCTGGCAAATCCTGCAGTGGAAAATCACAGCATGATGTCAACGCACCAGGAGATATTGCCTGATGAAGTAAGTCTGGCAGACGGCTCCTGGGCACCGATCTTGACATTGACAGGAAATCCCCTGTGGGAACGGCAGACTCCCCTTGTCACCACCACTCTGTTCTCCCATGGCTGGCACACATATACCACACCACTCACTGTCCCTGTATCCTCCCCAACACATTTTACAAACACAAATTGTATAGGAGATACAGTGAGAGGAGAAGCACAGTCTGTGGAGAACTAGTTCTTCGTGGCAGCCTGTCTGCTCCTGTACCTCCCTCCTATGCTCTGTGGACTTTTTTTACCTGGAATATGTGAGGAAAACAGAATTCCTGCATTCTACTTCTGAAGGGGACACATGTCTGTGAAAGCACAGGTATTAAGGGTAGGAAAGGAAAGAATCTCCTTCCAGAGTAATGGATTAACAGCCTGCAAAAGCTGATTTAGCTGATGTGAGAGATTCTCTTCATCTTCACATCTCTCCCAGAACCACATGGGGACAACTTTCCTCCTACTATGCTGTATTTCTGTGGTTATGTCTTCATCCACTGCAAAGTCGTTTACAAGGGAGTGAGCAATATTTAGTCTTGTACAGGTAAATATGCATTTTTGGCCTCTGTTCCTTCATCATGTCTTGGTGTAAACTGAGAATCACTCTACTAGAATCAATTATGTCAGCTCTTCAACTGGTGCGAATTAGCAAAAAGTTAGGGAATTCAATACATAACTGAAGATCTCATCTCTGAGCTCTCTCCTCCCTGAAGGTTTCACTGTTGCTTTGCTGAATGCCCATTCCTTAACAGCAGTTAACAGTAGCTGTGATAACAGCAGAGACTGATCCCATTGAGGCTGCACCCTGCAGTTGTATGTCAGGGAGACAAGAATCCTGCACAGATAGTGTGCCTTGTTAGTTGCCACTTTTGGGCATTGGGCCACAAAGCCACCCAAACAAATGGAGGAGAGTGCAGGAAGGCACCAGAAATGTGCATGCATTTCTGTCATTGTTAGTATACTTGTCTATAATGAAACTGACTGTTTAGTCAAAAAACACCACCAAGCACTATGTATGAGAGTTAACAGGGGTATTTACTAGGAACAAGAACAGAGAGGCTTTCATTTTGATTGCAATAGGGGAGACAGTGCTTTGTAGCAGACTAATAAAAGTACACTCGTTGTTAATTTCACAGAGGGCATACAAGACCTTGCTTTGACTATGTTAGCTTCCCAAGCCATTTGACTGCTCCCAGTGTCATTCCCAATGCCAGGACACCATTGCATCTCTTTCCAAATTCCACAACTTTAGGTAAGGAAGGGGCAATTGTACTCTTTCTTAAGAAAACTTAAGAAAACTCTTACCTGTTGCCAAGGCAGGTCCATTGAAAATGGTCACCAACCAGTCTCCAAGCTACCCTGTGGTCTACCTAGATGCCTGTCACCACTCACTGAGTCAGGTGGTGTGCTTATTGAGTGGTCCCTACCTACTTTTTTGGCTGTGAAAGGATAGTACTTGAAACACCTACCATTTTCTAGAGCCTCATTATAAGTTTTCCACAAATCTCATCTTGTGTAATTGCCATCCAAATACCTCACTTTCCCATTCAGCTACATCCTCCTTCTCACCACTGATGGATACATGTATGAGAAGCAATCTACTCCATCTAAGTCTGTCAAATTGGCAATATGTGGTTGAAAATCTTCAGGTTCAAGAGCAGATTTGATCCTCCTGTTCTGTTTTGTGCTTCAAGAAACTCAGGAAGATTTGCTACTAGATTAATACTACGAAAATGGTTCTGGGGCAGAAAGCAGGATTTTTGTTGAAAACAGCTTTTCACATTCCCAGTGCTGTCTCCATTAGGAGCTTGATTTTCCTGTGATCCTGCAATGTTGATCAAACTATTCCCATCTCTTGTTTACTTACTTATGGTAAATTTTAGCTACTTGTGCTATATTTGCAAAAATGTTCATAATTTCGCTATTCTGGCTGACAACTTCATATTAAGCAGGAGTCTTCCATTGTGATATATATGTTTCTCTCTGAATGCTAGCAAATATTGGGTCTCTCCTTGACCTTCAGTCAAGTAAAAAAGACATTCTTTACTAGCTGAATTTAAAGCATTTTCCTTCCTTCCTCTTTAGCAAGTGTCATGGTCAATACCAATAGTTTTTGATGATGGCATAAAATGAAAACTGTTGCTGAAAAAGAACAATATACACACTGGTACAAATGGAAATAAAACGTTGTGCATTTTCACATTTTTAATCAGTAATAGCAAACAAAATTCATATGTCACTTCAGCTAGTGATAGTTGGGTTAACTATTTTTCCTATGAAGAGTGTACTGTTTGTATCTCTGTCAAAAATCAGCATGAGGAAGGGATGGTTGAATTCAATGGTTGGAGGAAGAGACACTGCCACTATTTCAACAGCAGTTGCTGCTGCTGCCTCAGTACCTCTCTCATCAACATCCAGAGAAGCCTTATGAACAACCTAGGAGAAAAGAAAATACAGTCATTCTGGGCAGTCAACAGCTACCTGAAGGATGAATCAGACTCCTTTTAAAGCAGCCCTGCTTTGAGGCACCTACTGAGAAGTGAGTAGGGGCAGAAGAGCTATATTGTTGTAGTCATGACTGCTTAAGTGAGGACTAGGATGGAGCTACAGAAATCCCCTAAAAAAAAAAGAAGTCCAAAAGATTGGATGAAAGATGGAGACTCCACCTGTAAATGTTTGTCTGCACCTCCAAAACTGAGTCTCCCAGGCAGGGAGGACAGGCTGTGGTGTGCCTGGGAGCATTAGCAGTTCCCCTCATGGAGCCGGGGGTTGATGTTCCTCTCATGTTTTAGTTACTGCCCAAAAAATCTTGACCAATACTAGTCTTGGAAAAAAACCAGCCACAGACTTACTTTGGAAACCTTCAGCTCTGGGGTGCCAGTGATGCCAGAAAGATCTGCCTTGTTGGTGAACACATCCACAATTCCCATCTTCCTAAGGATGTTACTTATTTCATAACTCCCAGAGATAGAAAATTTGGGGAAGTAGAGATCCATAGAGCTGTTGGGTAGAAGAGAAACATAGCAGGTGGTGAGAAGGATTTTTCACCAATATAAATGATGGTGAGAAAGCTGTGCCATTCCCATGAGTGTCAAACTCCAGGTATTTGAACTCTGAATGTACAATGGGCACTAAGTGCTGGTGCTTCTTGTGGTGATAGAAGCACTATCATTCTTAATAATAATAATAATAATAGTAATCATAATAGTATTTGTCTGGTCTTTTGCTTTAGGAAATCTGAGAGCACTCTGCTAAGTAGGACAGTAACAAGGCTTTACAGGCAGAGAAGATGATGGGCTGAGGTGACAGCCCATGTTGCTCAAGAAGGTGGAGAGCTGAAGTCCTGACAAAGTCTGCCTGGGGAGAAGTGTGGCAAAACCCAGAACTTCGAAGCAAAAAAGTATTTTTGCCATAACTGTGGCATTTGTCATAGCTCAGGAAAAGTCTGTGCCCTGCTGTCTACACTTTTGGATGCCATGTCCTCTAATTATCTTCCTCCTGTGGACTGGCCATGATCAAGTTTGCCTTTGACTGTGAGCTACTTGTAGGCAGCTCCTGCTTAGTATGCTTTCTGTTGGATTTCTTTTCATGCACTGTTCAGGGATGCTCAGAGCATCCAAGTCATCTGCAGCAGTGATTACTCTTTAGATAGTTCAAGTCTTTTGCTGTCTTGCCCAGAGACAGCTTGAGTTGAATAGCAAAACAGACAAGATCCAAACTGCACTGCTGTAGCCTTTCTGTGATACTGCCCAGTGCATTGGAAGGGGATGGGACCTCTAGCACTGGCCTCAGCATAACAGTAGAACGAAAATTGCCATTTGCTTCTCACAGTTTCTCCCATGAAGAACTTATTCCTATGTTTATCATGAATGAACTTGCACCACAAATTAATTTAGAGAAGGATTTTCCTGATATTGCAGCTAAGAATGACACATTTTTACTTTTGATATTTAAGGTATCATATTATTAGCTTATATCCAATTTGCTACCCATTATGTTTTTACTAACTGTGCTGGTATTTCTATGATGATGCACTGAGATACATGGGTGTGAACTGCACAGCCTTATTAGTTGTGAATCTGGGCAGAGATTGGTAAATTAAGCATGTATTAACCTGGTATTACTCATCTGCTGTTGCTAAGATCTCTTCTCTTCCAGACAAACAAGGTTGTAAAACATATTAGCTGATGTAGTGTCAATGGTTGAAGCTAACTGAACCTCATTAGATCTTTATAGTTTCAAAACAAAATGCCAGAAAATCGGGACATCCACAATTAACCACTTGCCTGTTCTAAGAACTGTTGAGTGCTGCAATGGTTTCTGTAAGGAAGATATTTGTGTAGGACATATTATGTATGGATACAGTACTAGAAACTATAAAAGTTATGGTTTATTTAAGGTTTAGACATGGGCCTGAATCACGGTGTATCAGTGATATATGAGAGGTAAAACACATTGGCTGAAATCTCAGTATAGAAGATTTGCCTTAAAAGTGCCTCCATTCTGCTGACTTGATGGAGTATTTTAGAAACACCAATCTATGCTTGCTATTCAGAACTCCTGGAAGCCCATCAGGATGGTCTCTGGTTGTGAGAGCAGCAAATCACTCAAGCATCAACAAAAGAATAGTTAAATACAAACCAGCAGCAAGATTTTTACAGGTAGGACACACAAACCAAAAGTAACCCAAATCACCAAGATCATAGTCTTTGCATTCCCAAAAAAATAAAATACTATAAATACAGGTGCTGCTGCAGCTGACTGGCAGAAGATTACCTCTGGAAGAGATGGTCTGACCATTTCTGGATGGTTTCCTTGTCCAGAGTTTGCTCTAACTTCTTCATTTTCCCTTTTGCTGGCAGAACCAAAAATGCAGTAGCACTCCCATTGTAATGCAGCCGTACCACAGTGCATGACAGCTCCTCATCAAAATAGAAGTCAAATCTGCCTGTTTGGTACATCATAGGGACTTTCACAGTAGTTTCACCATCCACAAAGAACTCCCTTTCTTCGGTATGCTCTGGTTTAAAAGGCTTTTCCCAGTTGCCTGATAAAAAGAAGGAGAATTTAACTGAATATCCCATGTTCTATCCCATTGTTGATTAAATTTTGTATAGCTCATAATAATATTCACCTATTCCTCCATGTTTTAAATTCAGAAGTTTCAAACATAACACTTTAAACTGTGTATCACAGTAAGGCAAGAATCTTTTTAACTGGTCAAAAGACTGCATTGGATTCCATTTTCACTTTGTGTTTCAGATGCCAGTAATGAAATAAGTAGGCATTTTCTTTGTGTCTGCCACTGCTTTTCTGTTCAGGTGATCTAAGTTGCCTTTCTGTAAACATAATCTATGTACTCATGTACTGCATGCATTTAATTTCTATTGACTTTAGTCGTAAGCCTCAATTTGTAGATGTGTTATATCAGGCTTAAGAGCACATCATCTAACCCACATCAGAAATGCACAGTGTTTCCACTTTGTTCCTTAAAATGTTCTTCCCCATTCATTATATAAATATTAGTGTATATATAAAGGACTCTGACAGGGGGGAAAAAAGGAGTATGTAGTAAATTAGGCCATTGTATCATGCATACTTTTAAAAAGAAGTATTAAAAAGATTAGGTCATGTATGAGTCTCAGTGCCCTTTACTGAAAATTAGAAGAACATGGGGCATTGGAATTACGTTTAAACCCACGAACACACGCTCAGACTGAACACACGGGTGGCTGTGGGTTGGAGCAGAGCTCCTGGAGCTGTCACAAAGACAACCAAGCCTGTGTGGCCCACAGCTACCTCGCCATGCCAAGCAGGATCCTGCCACCTCTCCACCACCTCCAATATACCATTAGGGGATCTTCTGACCCAGCAAAGATCACTTGAAATTCTCCCCAGACCAGCCTTAAAGTGAGGTAGCTTACATTAGGGCTGTTGGTAAGAATGAATTGTGTGAATGTGAACCCTGGAGGACTTACCTTTGAAGAAAACAAAGCTAGCCAGAAGCATTACAGTCTGTGGATCCATGTCCTTGACCAAATTAGTGATTTTCCCATGTGTTTTCCTCTCTATATAATCATTGATCTGCTTTTCAGCTTCTGTGGGATTGTTAAAGTCGGTGGTAAAAGCCTCCAGCTGATACAGAGCTTTGGCCTCATCTAAAAACTTTTTTAGAAGTTCCAGCTTCTCTGTTAAAAAGATGGCATTCCCCATGTTGAGCTGGACCCCACCCTCAGGATGGCTCAGCATATGGATTAAGTTGTGGAAGCCTTCATGTATCTCTTTCTCCTGAATCTCTGTAAGGTTGAAGGCGAGTCCTTCCAGGATCTGGGTCTGAGTGGCTGATCTAGCCCCTAAGGCCAGCATCGCAAAGGCACTGGAGATGCTTACAGGAGAGAAGAAAATGTTCTTATTAGGTGCCTCCAGTGTAACTTCTTTAAAAAACTGGAATGCAAAGTCAGCATTATTTGGCACAAGTTTGAGGCAAGCAATTGCTTCACCTCCGTGATGCATGTGGTGCTCAGGATTGTTTGGATCATGTCCATTGTGGTGACTGGGTGGGAGCTGACTATGGGCAACAGCATGAAACCCAGCCAGCAGTAAACTTAGGTAGAATGTGTTCTTCATCTTCTTGTATTAAAATCCTATGGAAAAAAAAGGAGAAGAGATTTCTAAAGTAAACAAATTAATTAGGTAGAAATAGTTATTCTGTCATTACCACTGAATAAAAAATTGTATCTCTTTCTTTTGTCCTCAGTTTTCATATTCTCCAATTCTTGCCAGATTTTTTTTTTGTCCCCAGGCCTCCTGGCAAGTCTCCACCAAGTCTTTCTGCCACCCTCACCATAAATAGCTGCAGAGGCAAAATTCAGCATGGATTAGTTGAATACACAGCACCCTCAGAAGGCTGGAGAATGGAGCATATCCCACCAGAAAACACACCATGGGTAATCACTAGAAGACTGCAGTACCACTGGTCTAAATAATTTCTGTAAAGCTCATCATACATACAAGAAGTTTTGATGCTCTATGAGTAAAGGGAGAAAGGAAATTCATGCATGTGAGTAGCAATTAGTAGCTCCATACAAACAGCACTTGAGCAAATATGCAGGAAGGATTTATTTAAATAAAAGTTTGGTCAGATTGATAAGGCACCCTATTTCAAGAAAGGATGAATTAGTGGTGGCTGTTCTTCAGCAGCAACCCAAATATAAATCCCTACCTCTCTAAGGAATAAGTGCTTTTATTTTTATTTTTTTTTCCCGCTTGGATAGAAATAATCAGAGAATCATAGAATCAGCCGTGTTGGAAAAGACCTCTGAGATCATCAAGTCCAACCCTTGATCCACTACCACCACGGTAACTAGACCATGGCACTAAGTGCCACATCCAGTCTCTTCTTGAATACCTCTAGGAACGGAGAATCCACCACCTCCCTGGGCAGCCCATTCCAATGTCTGATTACCCTCTCTGTAAAGAATTTCTTCCTAATATCCAACCTAAACCTCCCCTGGCAGAGCTTGAGACCGTGTCCTCTTGTCTTACTAACAGTTGCCTGGGAGAAGAGATCAACCCCCACCTGGCTACAACCTCCTTTCAGGTAGTTGTAGAGAGGGATGAGCTCTCCCCTGAGCCTCCTCTTCTCCAGGCTAAACAATACCAGCTCCCTCAGCCTCTCCTCACAGAACTTGTGTTCAAGTCCCTTCACCAGCTTTGTTGCTCTTTCCTGGACCTGCTCCAGCACCTCAATGTCCTTCCTGAACTGAGGGGCCCAGAACTGGACACAGAACTCCAGGTGTGGCCTTACCAGCACTGAGTACAGGGGAAGAATCACTTCCTTGCTCCTGCTGGCCACACTGTTCCTGATCCAGGCCAGGATGCCATTGGCCTTGTTGGCCACCTGGGCACACTGCTGGCTCATGTTCAGCTTCCTGTCAATTCAGACTCCCAGGTCCTTTTCTGCCTGGCTGCTCTCCAGCCACTCTGTGCCCAGACTTTAGCGCTGCAGGGGGTTGTTGTAATGTAATGCTTTAAATAAGGACCTGAAACAACATGTTGTCTTCTTATAGAACAATAAAACCACTCGAATAGGTTCATTTTCAGCACACCAGAAGCAGTCAATGTTATTAACAAAGAACAAGGCCTTATTTTTAACAGATGCTCTACTGGTTGAAGGGCAATATGTTTATCAATGTGTTACAGTTGGCCGTCACAGCTACATTTCATTGCAGAGCTGATACTCTGCACTGTGTAAGCTCTTACAAAGGGACCTTGGAAATGGGGATATGAATGTCCCAATAGGCCTCATTTCAGAGTAGAAATCTAGGGCAAAGAAATGGTGAAAGAGTTGCAAAGGATTTGGGGAGATAACGAGCCAGATTTGCTAAAATTGTGCAAGGAGAGACATATTACAGCAATTACACCTTTCATCTCTGGCATGATTCAACTTGAGAGACTTTCTGTTGCCAGAAAGTGCTACGCTTACAGTCCAACTTTGTCTATAACATCAGAGGGAACAAATTATATTTGTAGTTGAATATCCACTTACAGTTAGACTTACAAGAATAAAAAAAATTTCAAGCTATAATCAAATATTCAAACATTTACATGTTTGTTATAAGTAATTCTAAAAAGCAGTTTGCCTATTTACAATAACACCTACAGTGCTACTGACAAGTGTAAGAATTATAAAGGTTCTTGGTAACTACATTTTCAATTACTGTAGAAAGTAGTATTAACTATTATAATTTGGTCTCCTCTGATTTTGACATTGAAATGATATTTCTCAATATATCTAGCTACTTGTAACTCAGCATAAGATCTCCAGTTCTGAATATTTAAAAGTGCTATCAGTTAGCCAATGTATTAGTCAGACTTTGAAAAGAAATCAACTCTCAAACAAAAGCATCAGAGCTACTATTTCCACATATGCAGCAGGCTGACTCAGAAGTTGTCTCTGGTTAAATTATTTACTACGAACTATTTACTTTGCTGCAGTCATAATTTATTCAGAATAACATGAATACCAAAAAATGAAACATTTCATTTTAAACATAAGTTGCCACCTGTTCCCTATCTCATCACATTCAATGTTTATTCCAAAATATAGCAGATAGATGTGTTTTTCTATGTATGCTCCAAAATGCCAATTTCTATTTATTTGGAATGCAAAGTAGACGGGGTATTTAACTGACTTGGCCTCAAAATTGTGGCTAGTGGATATAGCATGGGTTTGCTGTAAGGGTTCAGTAAAAAATTGGTTACAATTTTCTGAAGGCTATTTTCCCTATCCTGATATTTTTGTTCTATGTAGTTATGACATGTTCACATTTTGTGGTTAGTTATGTACTTTCATGGAATTAATTTCCTTTTATTACAGGTCTGAATTCACAGATAATTAAATACAATCTGAATCTGAATCATCCATCTGTTACTCAGTACTGGCCAATCACAAACAGTCAAGAATAATGAGTCACAAAAATCTTGATAATGGTTGGTTTTAAAAGCATAAGATTATTAGAGACTTGGCAGCTGCAGTTTGTAGAGGTCTTTTTTTTGTTGTTTAAGCCTTGAAGATACAAATGGCCCACTCCATTAGTCCCTTCTTTGAAACTTAAAGGTACTTTTATAATAAAATTTCCATCATCTAAGCCTTCAGAATATCATTGGGGATTGTTACTTCATACTCGATACTTAGTATTTCATATGATATTATTGTGGCTTCTAGGTTAGCAAATGATCAACCAGTGACAAACTGACAAAAGAGACCCTTTCAGCGTGAAACAGAAGTTGCAGATTCTCATACGGTCTTAATGATTGAGGGATTTCCCTACAAAGCATGCTTGCTAATGATTTATTAAAATGCAAAGAGCTGAGAACACGAGCTATAAAGCCCTTAAGAAATTTCCTGAAGGAGCTAAGTTTGCAGAAATTCTTTGAAACTAAGACCTTTACTCATATAATCTCCAGAAAAAACAGTTTGTCCATCAACGTGTCAGTAGAAGTGAAAAGCACTTCAATTCGAAATTGAAATCTACACCGACTTGTTGAATAGCCTGGAAAGAAACACGTTTACCTCTGCCTCTTTTCTTCTCTTTGTGTGTGTTACAATGACAATACATTTGTGATATTCAAGAATATGTTGCCTAAAGAAGAGCTTTCAATCGAACCAGACAATGACATAAGAGTGTGCCAATGCAGGGAGGGTCGTGCTTTCACCAATTTATCTGCAGTAGACTTGGTGATAACACTTGCTGAGTATATTACCTCTTCCTTCTCACACAATCTTCCCTACCATGCAACTCTGAAAGAAAATGTAAAACCCTGGGATTAGTTGAAGCTACCCTAGAATAATTCCACCAGAAAACCTGGAAGTGAGCTGGACTGAGTTTTCTGACTGACAGAACTTACTTCTTTGTAGATATAGCTAATTTATCCATTTAGGGGCTGATTTTATCTCTGTGATTTGGAGAGACAATTCTGAAGGCAACTTTCTGCCTTTAGAGTCCCATGTAATATTCCAAGAGATGAATATTAATCCCATACTTCTCCCATAAGGGGTTCTCCTGATAATATCATTTCAGTCAACATGAAAACTTGCATTACTCAAAGATATATGCAGGCATGAAGTAGAAAAGCTTTTTGCTCACCAGATGGTGCTGCTACCCTCCTAATTGTTTCTGAATGAGGAAATTGAGAAATTTGTTTCCTGAAAGCTGCACTATGGGGGCACCAAGCATATTGAGACACAGCACCACCACTACCACCACCAGTGGTGTCTGCTGAACTAATATCAGCTACTCAGAAACATATAAAAAAAAATCACCCAAGCACACAAAAAAAACACACAAGAGAAAAAACTTGACCAGACATATCTGTGTGTGAGAACGTAACCTCAGAATCCTGCTGTAGGACCAGCTACTCAAACAGCACAATAAAGTCACATGTGCTTTCTTGACTGGCCAGAAAGCTCTCTGCATACTTCATTGTATGCACTTGGACAGCTCAGGGTGTATTCCAGACTGATCATCTAGACATTTACTTCTCTTGTCATTCGGAGTTTTGATACCTCTGTGCCTGAGGCCCCTAGAAGGGTTGCAAACACAAGCCAAGCGCATTGGATTCTTCACAGAATCTAACCACTGTATTTCATTAAAAGTAATTCCTTTTGCAGCAGAAACATGGAAGCCAAGCTTACATTATCCTCTAGAAATGTATATGACTGTTCACAGAGCTGTTTCCTGTTTCTTCTGTCTTCTGTAAGCCAGTTTAGCGTCGGAGACCTCACCCAGAGAGTGGCATCACCCACTTCTAGGCCTCCTTTTACCTGGAAACAGGTGAATATGAGCTCTCACTCTTCTACCAGGCCTCCACGTGTATGTGCTGTTGAACCTGAGTTACTGCATACACTTAGGGATGAAGCATTACTGAGGCCAGAGGTTGAAAACATAGATAAAAAAGAATGAGTGCAGTGGCTAGGGAAATCAGGTGAGACAGAGACTTTCTTCTCTCTGCAAGAACAGATCAGAGCAGGTTCGCAGTTTCTATTTTCCAATGTACAGCTGACCACAGCCCAGCATCTGGCTCACTGAGCATGTTGACCTCATTGTGATTTTCACTTCCCTGAGCATGTGAAATCCACCATTTCCTCTCCTTCCCTCTCAATGGTCCTGTAATCTGATGATTAGTGCAATAATGTCTCATCTAAAAGAGAAGCAGATAGTAGATATACCATCTCCTAAGCAAAGGTATTTCTTGTAGACCTTCAAGATAAAAATCAACAGAATTACTTAAAAAGAATCACCAATACATTAAAAAAACCCCAAGCTCTAAGCACTCAGGCTTTTAATGGAGCAGAGTCTGTTTCTTCTAGCAGGAGGTACATCAGGGAAAGTCCCACTTTTAGGATTTCATGGGTCCAGAGACAACCTTGCTGTCCTGCAAGGCAACTAGATAGCCTGCTCTGGCTTTTAGATTCTTACTCCTGTCAGCCACCTGACAATGTGTAGGCAACTCATTGCCTCAATTATGATGCCTGTATTCCTTTATATCCAGCTGACCCAATAAAGGCCTCTTTATCTAGGACAGATTTCAATTTACGATGAAAAGATTTAAAATCAACTGCCTGCACAAGAGGAGGCACTTTTGAACACTCTATAGGAAGCAAAAAAAAAAATCACTACTTACAGCAGCTTCCAAGGATCCTGCTGTCTTCACCAGGACTATCCTGCAGCTCCCTCTCTTATTTATACTGTTAAATAGCATTATGAAAGCAAAACGTCCTCTAGAAAACATTAACCAGGGCAGACAAGTGTTACTACTTTAGAAATGGTGCAGAGTAAACAGTGAAGACAATTTTTGGGGCCAGGCAACTGATTTTTGCTGTATATGCATGGCCAAACCCTGCCTTTGCTTCGAACAGTCATAAGAGTCCTCCTGCATTTCTACACATCCTCCTGCTGGGAATCCAGATACTACTAACTCCAGCAAATACTTCACATGCATCATTAACTTCTGTAAACTGCCTGAGTTCATATAGTAGAAGTACTGGAGTAAAATTAAACATATACATAATACTAGACATGAGCCTAATGAAAAGACAGCTGGATGAATGCTGCAGCCAGATCTCAAGTTAGTATTTTGCACAGAGATATTTTGCTTCCTCTACACCAGATTTTTAATTACTTTTATTTGGCATATTTGTTTAAAATTATACACTATTTCTTAATTATCTATATTGCCATTAATAAGGGCCAATTTCTGGGGACATGTCTAGTTATCTTAAAATTCAAGCTGAAGTACTGATGCTTGTAGTGGCTGAGGGTTCCTGTAGGGATTGCAGCATGATGGCAGAGATGGGCACTCAGCAGCCCACAGTACCCAGCCCACCTCAACCAGATTGGTGTCACCGTTTAGCTCATGCAGGAATTGTTTGAAGGACAAACTGCTGTCTTGTGCTCCCTAAGTGTGAGCTGGCACAAGGTGCAGACACTGCAAAAGCACAGGCAGTGAAGTGGCAGGCCAGTACACCAGGGCATGCTTTCACACAGAGCTGGACCCATGTGTTTTACATGATCCCATTTTACATGATCCCCTGTAAGGGTGCTCCTGCAGCACCCATGGAGGAGCAACCACAGGGGTTGTGCTAATGTGGGTATGGACTGGAAAAACTCATGGGTCAGTGCCCTGGTGAATGCCTTCCACCAAGGAGGAGCATTCCATTGGGAGACAGGCAATTCAAGGAGAAAAGGTGCTATACTTCGTAGGATTGTAGAATCATTTAGGTTAGAAAATACATCTAAGATCATCAGGTCCAACCATTAACCCAGCACTGCCAAGTCCACAACTAAACCATGTCCTTAAGTGCCAGATCTACATGTCTGTTCCAGTGATAATCCTTTCAATGAGGAAATTCTTCCTAATACCCAAACTAAGCCTCTCCTGGTTACCTCAGGAACTTGAGGCTGTTTCCTCTTCTCCTATCCCTTGTTACTTGGGAGAAGCCAACCCTTACCTTGGTACAATCTACTTTCAGGTAGTTGTAGAGTGATAACCTCCCTCCTGAATCTCCTTTTCTCCAGGCTAAACAGCCCCAGCTCCTTCAGATGCTCCTCATAAGACTTGTGCTTCAGATTCTTCACCAGCTTTGTTGCCCTTCTCTGGACAAGCTCCAGCACCTCAATGTCTTTCTTACAGTGAAAATGTCTTTTCTTTTACTACACTTTCAAGGAAGAGCCTTTCAGAAAGAAAAGCTTTGTAATAATGGGATAAATGTTTTGGTAGGATTTCTCTATGGGTTAGGAATAAAGCTAAGCATTTCTTTTCCTCTGTTTCCAGCACGCACATGCAAAACTTACAGTAGGTTCAGCATAGAAGGTTCCATGCATATTGGGCTTTTGGAGCTGCTGCCAGTCCTTTCCTTCCAAGAGAGGAGGCTTCTCCTCTCTTACTCCTCTTTTGCCTGCAGAAAGGTAAGCGGGGCAGTTCAATATAAGCTTTGATCCAGACTGCTGTAAAATGTGTTTGAGTCGTTTACAGTCTGAAAAACCAGCAGCTGGGCATATGCAGCTTGTTTCTCTGTAAACTAGCAAATGAAAACAGCCTCTGAGATTACATAGATTTACCCAGAACATATTCAGACTGAAGATGAATAATACTTGCACCAAGAGACAAATGAGAACACAATTAAAGAAAAAAAGTGCAGCTGTGAGAAATGTGACTTAACATGACTTCATTAAAGAGCAATTTGGTCTTGCAATTGAAAGTGCCCTTCACCTACTGACATTTCTGTGGGAGTGCAAGAGGGAAAACGAAGTAAATAAAATCTAGTCTATACCAATCTCCAGTGTTATATGCAATGTGATACCTGATTTCTTTTTCCTCATATATACAACAGTTTCATTCAATCGTGTAAACCATCCTGAAACTTGCTGAGACACTGTTTCAATATTTGATATTAGAATATGTTGCATATGAACTTGCATCTCTCTTTTTGTGCAGGAAGGGGAGCTTATGTAGGCAGTGCTCTGATATTCTAAGAGACAGGAATCTTCCCTTTGGTCCTCTTGGTCTGAAACAGCAGATGTCTTATTACTTTGAATCCCAAGTTACTTTGGAGTTTTTAAAGTAGTATTATTATTAAAAGATTTTAATAATACTATTTAATTTTTTACTAAATTGGTAATGTTAAAAAGAGTCATCCAGCATGAATTCCCTTGGAAACAAGCTGTCTGTAGTCCAAAAAGAATTGATTATTTAAATTAGAAGAACTGTATACTTGCTTCTCTAGTACAGAAACACTTTTGTATTTTTAAAATATTTAGCTAATATCTCTAAAAGCCTTTTTAAAACACAATGAGTTGTGTCTGTTCTGATGATGCCCTCTGGAGTATAGAGAGCACAGAGTCTCTCTTATGATACTGCTGAGAGTAAATGTCAGAATGGAGCTGATGAAACCTGTATCTTTCTCTGCACTGCCAGGCCATGTTTAATTTGTGGAGCTCTGTTTCTCACCATGTTTCAAAAGGAAAGGTTAGATAGAACAGTTCAGCAGTGACCTGCTGGAATAAGTGACAATACAGATCAGGTACAACTGTGTCAAGGGGCTGCTCCAGTCCTTCCAAGTGACGATACAGCAGACCTTCACCTTTAAGTTGCTTCTTTGCTTTTGTGCTGTGCACTGGCTTTGCCCCCTGCCAGCCCCCACAGTAGGTCTGAGCTCACTCCAAGGGGGAGTGTCTTGTTCAGATGTTAATTCCAGCTCCAATAAGGGAACACAAAAGCAGTATGGTCCCCTGAGACGGGGAGTCCCTTACCTTTTTTCCAGTCTAACATCAATTTCTTTCTGCAATACAGTACAGACCCTCTGGGTCCCACGGAGACTGTTACTTTCTATCACTTGCAAAATTTGTCTTGGAGTCTGCTTCTTTCTTTTCTCAGGCTGTGGCTTCACAATTGTTTTAACCTGGCCAAAGTGCAGGATGCTGCTGCCGGTCCTGTCTCATCCTTCTTCCTTGCCATCTCTTCGAGATGGTTGATGGTCTCTGGGGGCTGAAGCCCAGGACAAATGGAGCGAGGCCGGAGGACCAAGATTTTTTCAGCCTGGAGAAAAGAAGGCAAAGGGAGAGGCTGTACTTGCTGTTCTCACCTATGTGATGGGCTATATTAGAGAGGAGATGGAGCCAAAGGTGTGTAGTGGTAGTGAGCAAGGCAGGGGATGAAAGCTGCAGCACGATAAACTAAAAGAGATGTAAGGAAAGTAATGTTCACAAAGAGGTGAAATACAAGGGCACATTACCACGTGAGGCTTTGAAATTGCCATCCTTGTAGACATTCAAAACCTGGCTGGACATGGCCCTGAGCAACCTGAGCTAAATTCCAGGCTGGTGCTGCTGTGACCAGGTGGTGGGATTGGAAGACGTCCAGTGCTGCCTTCCAAAGTAGATTATTCTACTTTTATGATAAAAATTACCGTGAAACCGTGCTGTCAGGAGTCCCTGTCTCCACTTGCACAGCATGTTTGCGTTTCACCCTGCAGAGACACTCCTCTCTGCTTCTCACCACGTGAGTCCAGAGGGTTTTCCCTGGAGCACTCAGCCCCCCAGGATGGTGTCATCTCCCTTGTCCTCTGGTATGCCCCAGCACAGCCAGCGCAGGGCAAGCAGACAGACTCCCTCCTGGCTGCTCAGACACAGGCTCTGCCAGAGCACAGCACAGTTATGCACACTGGGGGCATACAAATCTGGTGGACCATCTGCTGTGCTCCCAGCATGCCACAGCCATGGCACGTGACGCACACCCCTCTGTGATGCTGCCTATGCTCAGACTTGCAACACTGCACAGGACTCTGCTTTTCTCCTCAGAGACTTCAAAAGTTTCCAGCACTGACGGGATCTCAGTAGGATCCATGTAGCTGCTTTGATTCAGGTCTGCTAATGATACACTTTCTGATAGCCTATGTGGTGGGAAGAAGGAAACTGGTGAACCTTGGAACAGGCAAGCTTGAATGGGCTATTTCAAAATTGGAAGTTGCTACCAAAGAAACATTTTATACTGCCATTTTCCTTCATCTATTTCCATTTAGGCTGTGTCCTTAGTGGGGTGTTTAAGAGGTTGAGTTTGAAATCCATTTGCTTCTTTAGTGTGCAAGAAGCATCTCCAAAGAGGAACATTATGATAGCCATGGGAAGAGCTGTCTCTTGTGACAAAATCCTTCAGCACAGAAGAAGAGAGTTTGGAAAATGTTCAAATGCATGTTTGATTATGCACATATACATTTATAATTATCTGAGTAGACTTATACTCTTCTTTCTTGAGCCATGAATAAACAATGTATGTGAGTGGGTCTGAGAATGCATGTTGACAGTTCTTTACCTTTTATGTGGGCAAACTGCATTTCTCTCTGTGTTTGTTTGTGATTGTTCCCTTTGGAGAACCATAGGGAAGAGGAAGATTCAGTGAACCTGTTGCTTCTATGAACTAAAATTATGTCATCTGAACATTCTCAGTCTTAGATCTTTATTTTGATGATAGTTGTTTTTTTCACTAAAGAAAAGCCCTAGGTTGCTGCAGGTTTAAAATGTTTGCACACTTCTTGTCCTGAGCTGTGAGACAAATGGTCCATAAAAGATTTAAGCCCTGGAAGCTGCTCAAGGGGGTACCAACTTCCACACGTACCCTATGGAAATATTTTCTTCTTTCAAATACCTCCTTAAAAAGCACATCACCTTTGCCCAGGTGCCTTTAAGTCTCTCTGAAATGGCTAGGAAATTGGAGACTGGCCACTTACAGAAAGACCCAGCAGGCTGAAAACTAGCTCATTATTTAGCTTGATTTTAACCTCATAAGTCTACCATCTCCTGTATGTTAGGCTGACTACTCCAGCATTTGCATTGTCTCCTCTTCCATCAGAGTCTTGTTTTCTGTCCCATCCACCATCTGTAGCCATTACTATGCACTTCTCAGAAACTGCTGGTGTGGGATACTGCAGGTGATAAAGTCTGGGAGTTTCGGATGCGCTGTCACATGCCAGGTACCTCAGCAGGATGCATTAACTGCAAACTCCTGCAGTTAGAAAGTGCCAGGATGAAGGCGGCTGTGCTGTGCTTTTTGGACTGCTGATTTGACATTACATTTCTCCAGAGGCAAAACTGGATCCTCCATAATCCTGTACCCAGCTGCGATATGCCGCTCCTGGGCTCCACTCTGCCTCCCCCTCCTGTCATACCTGGTGTTCTTATACCAGTGGTAATGAAAATGCTGAATCAGCCTACACCCAGAGCACACCCCTGAGAAAGCCCAATTTTTCCTGAAGGCTGGATCACTAAAACCTTTGAAAATTGTTTCCCATTCTGTACCTTATGTAAGAATATGTCATGTAAGACAGTAATGTCTTATTGATCCTAAATATAATCTTGCTATTGCTTAGCTAAGCTGTACTTCAGTTCAACTATTTCCTAATGACAAGCCTTGTTACTATGCCATTGGAGGGGATTAGGTTTGTCTGATGTGGTTTGTTTTTGACAAAATCATTTTCATTTTGTCATCCTCCTTTTTTCTTGCTATTTATCATCTTTAGATGCTTCCCTAATATTGCCAATGTTTTTCCAAGAACTGAAGTTGGGCTGAGCGGCTTATAATTCCCCAATTTTTCTTTTCTCTCTCTCTGTCTTTTTTTCAAGAAATTATTTTTTTATCCTTTTCCAATGATCTGAAAAATTCTTTTTGTTTGTTTGATTGGTTAGTTTAGTTTTTGGTTTGGTTTTTTTTTTTTTTTTAATATTGGCTTATTTTTCACTTAGAAGCACAGTCTTATCTTACCCTTTGCTGGACTTGAGAGGGACCTGGGATGCTTGGAGCAGCTATGGGGCATCTGTAACTGGAGTGGGGAAATGGGGGAAGCTGTAAATGTAAATCCAGTCCAACCGTCCAGTCAAACCCAATATTTTTAAGAACATTGTCGCCTGAACAAAAAAAAATCATTGATGCTTTTCACTGAGCAAACGGGACTGTTCTTGTACTCTTGGCACTGGAAAATATCTCCCAACTGTGCTGTGTAAAGATAGTGAAAAGATCATGCACCATAGAAAGGCCCAAGCAGACTATCAGGCCTGTCCCACACATTAGTATGCCCAGAGATGGATAACGTAGGTACAGTGGTTCACTCCCATCTTTAATTCAAAAAAAGGAAAAAAAAAATCTCGTTCTGGCAGGCAACTGTCTGTCTTTGGTCTAATCAGAGCAACCCATGACAGAGTGCTGTGCAGGCACAGCAGAGCGGGAATTGTCTTGTTGAGTTGAACTGAGTGCTGGGGTGGGGGGACAGTGGTGACACTCCCACCCAGCAGACACAGAGAGGTTGCAGTTGTCCCTGGAGCATATGAAGATTCTTAGCTAGGAATGATGCATTATTAACTTACTTTTCATCAAAACAAGAAAGAATTGCTTGGGTCTGGGCTGATGAAATGTCTTGTGGGTAGTCTTGTAGGTACTTCCTGAAGTATGTATGGGCTGTACACAGAGGTATGTCCAGGCATTGCTCACCTGCTTGGAAAGCAGTTTCACTTCTGAGTAATTCCCAACAAGCATGGACTGTTTTGGTGAACACTTTGTTCCCATTCATTTTCCTGAACAGGTCCATTTGCTCATGTCAGTTGGACAATCTTGGGCTACACAAGCATTTGCCACTGTTCAGAAAAAGAAACCTAAAATAAAGATTAAAACATTTAAGTGACTATACTGTTTTAAATACTATAGAATACTTTGCATCCACATCAACAAAGAATTCACGACCACTAAAAGTTTGTATTGCTAAAGAGACTGACTGGTTGCAATATCTGAGACTTGTACATTTTATTAGGGTAACTGAGTGAAGATTTTGGCAGAAGTTAAGTTTCCCTTCTTTGTACTTGTGACATGTTTAAACCAGTATGATCTTACACAGACTACATAATCACCCATCTGCTCTGGAAATGCTCTGCAGTGAAAGTTATTACCTCTCTACCCTCAAGTTCACGTTTGAATTATGCTCTGGACGTCTGTTAAACCCACAGAAAAGTATGGAAATACCCAGGGGAGAGAATGGGGAGAAAAATAGCAAGGTTCAGTCTGAAAGAAGTGTGAATAGTTTCAGTGATCTTTAATATGGGAAAGATTCAGTATGACCATTTGCAGAGAACATAAATAAAAATCATAGAATTACAGGATACCAGCTTGGAAGGGACCTCAAGGATCATCTTGTCCAACCTTTCTTGGCAAGGGCACAATCTAGACAAATTGGCCCAGCACCCTGTGCAGCTCAATCCTAAATCCAGAACTGGGGAATCCACCACTTCTCCGGAGAAAATATTCAATATCTGATTGTTCTAATTGTGAAAAATTTTCCTCTTCTGCCTAATCAGAATTTCCCCAGGAACAACTTGTACCCTTTAACCCTTGTCTTTTCCAAGTGTCTCCTTAAAAAAAGGGAGTCTCCATCTTCTTAGTTCACCATTTGAATAATGGACACAGTGATAAGGTGTCCCCTAAGCCTTTTTTTTTCTCAAGGCTGAATAAACCCAGTTCTCTCAGCTTTTCCTCATGTGGCTGGCTTCCCATTCCTTGGATCATCAGCCTATCCACATCTTTTTTTATGCAAAAAAGGGGACCAAAACTGAATGCAATATTTCAGGTGCAGTCTGACAAGTGCTGAGGAGAGTGGGATAATGACGTCTTTATTTCTGATTATGATGCCCTTGTTGATGGAACCCTGTATCCTCTTGTCTCTCTTTGCCTTAGCAGTACACTGTTCAGTCATACTGAGCTCATTGTCCACCAGGAAACCCAGGTCTCTCTCCCCTGAGGTGTTCCCCAGCTTGATAGATTCCAGCCTGTGTTGGAACTATGTATTTTATATATTTTCCATACATATGGAATTTATATGGATTATTTCAGTCCTGGATTGTGTTTTCCCAAGTGCAAGTCCTTATAGCTGTGTCACGTGAAAGGTGGCAGTTCAGATTTTTGCTCATCGGTCTCCCCGGGAAAGCTGAGACCCTGGTGTCCAACAGTCTGTCAGCACCTTGTAAGGAGAACCTTCACCAACAGATTCACAAGATTGGAGGGTACCTCAACCTCCCTTGTTAGGGGGAACTCAACAGAGCCGGGACGCCTCAGCGGGTCCTGCCAAGGTGTTAGCTGCCGCTGCCAACTGCAAGGACTCGTTTTAACAGTTTACAGAATAACACTTTTATTAATGCAAATTGTGACAGATTAATAAGGTTTGAAGGTTGTTGGTGATAGTGCCTACTGCAAAAATATGTTTTAAAGCAATCTACTGATACGCACATTAAGGAAGTACAAGCTCTGATACAAAGCAATCTAATTAATATGCTATGGGGTAAGCACAAGCAAAAGCTCCAGTCCTAAAAGCAGCATTTAACATGCGTACAGCATATTTCTCACCCAAGGCATCCCTCTGGGGGGAAGAAGATGGACTCAACTCGCTGACTGATCCCAGCAGTTTCGGTGGAGGTCTTCTTCCCCTTTCCCCTTATCCCAAACTTACTTTTATACCATTTTCTTTATGATTGGGTGGAGTTTAAGTGGCTCTAGTCATAAATACTTTTTATTTCTAATTGGTGTACCTAATGGGAGGGTGGTGGTGGTTGTGGTTTGGAACCTGAGGAGGGGGTTCAACATGGTCATTGGCTTCAGCAGCCGAACACCTTGATTCTCCCTTATCAGACAGGTGCTGTATGGTCTCAGTATCACGATGTTCTCCCATTTTGCTGGGGTTAGAATGAAGGGGAGCCACGTAATCTCCACTTTATTCCACACTCCATTCTGTTTCTCTGAGCAGATGTTTATTGTTGTACTGGGAAGCATGTTGACCTCAGTCCATTCACGAAGCTGCAGCTGCTTTTAACCTTAAAATTCTGAATTTCCTCTAGGTTTAACTCTGTCCGTCATCTGACAACCCGTCCATGTTGAACTTCATAATGTTTTTGTTAGCCCACTCTTTCAGCCTATCCAGATCCTCCTACAGGGTTGTTTTCCCTTCTAAAGTGTCCACTGCCCCACTCAGTTTGGTATCATCATCAAACTTCACTAGGCTACACTTGATCCCATCATCCAGATCAGCTGTGAAGATATTAACAGTGTTGGGCCCAGTATCAATTACCAAGGAACCACTTGGACAGACAAATTGCCAGTTCACAAAGAAGCTATTTACCCAACATGACTGATCAATTAACAATGACTGATGACTGATTATTAGTATCTATTCCATTTCCCCATGATGCATAAGACTTTTCCCAGTACAAGGGGTAAGTAAAAACCAGAAACTTCTCTGAGAAAGAAGTGAACTAGATGAGCTATAGTATTCAACAACAGGAAACAGATTTGCAAAACTGATGTTGCCAGACAATTTCATCTTGTTTCTTATTTCATCTTTTTTCTTTAGTAATCACATAATAATATATCTGTTTTATCTGGGGAGCAAACCTGAGAGTACTCAGAACACACAGTCTCTATGAGACTTGTTTTAGAGCAGTTTCCCTTTGGACCAGGTGTCTCCCAGCACTGAGCAGAGATGGTAGAAGGTCCTGTAAGGCATCACCCCATCCACCTTCAACCAGAAGGGAACCACTGCCCACCTGAGGCCTCTGGTGACCAGAGAGTCTGTTATTTTTGCCTTAATGGAGTTCCACATTTCTGTCTGATTTTGTTTTGTTTATTGCTTAGTCCTCCAGTCTAAGGACAAATAAACTATGGTACATAATTCAGTGCTTTGTCCCCATCTAAAATATCTATGGAGAAAGGAGCAGCTGAAGGATTACTTGTGAAATTGTTTTTGCCCATGGCTCAGAATTTCTTCTGGCAACTTCTGTTCCCTCACTGCATTTGTGCTTTATCAGGTGGGGTGAATAACTCATTGGTATTTCTTAAGAAAGATAACCCCAGAGGAAGGTCCAGAAGCTGATCATCCTTGCCCAGGATGTTCATAATATATTGGCAGTTTGGAGATAATGTTTGGTGATTTGCAGGAAAACTTTTTTCTTCAGGAAATTCACCAAAGCTTTTCTCCAACTGACTTTTAGAAACTGAAGATAGAAGAAAAAAGCATATGTTTTCAATGTTTAGATGTTTGTCTTTATCTCCAAATAGAACAAAATATCATCTTTTCACACATTCTCTCTAGAAGGAAAACCGAAAGAAGAGTCAGGAAATGTATATTTCATGTCAGCAGCGTGTACTGTAAAAAAGCCATTTAACCTTTTCCAGCATAGGAAATTGATTTTCACTTTGCGCAGACCAAGCAAGTCTTCATTTCAGCGTGAGCTGTTCATGAGTCCCTGGGGAACTCTTACTTCCCACCCATATTTCAGTTAGTCTGCAGTGCGTCCTCATGCCAGAGATAACCCAGCCTCAGGAAGGGCCAAGGGAAGATGCTCTGCCCTGGCAGTGGACTGCAAGGGGTGCAAGAGCTCATCTGGGTATCACAGCTCACAGGGTGCACTGCACTTGGTCAAATGAATGCAGGACAATGCTGACAGCTTATATGAGACAAAGCAATTTGTTTTGATTTTCCTGACTGACATTTCTATAGCGTATACCTATAGCCACCAAAAATATACATTTTGATGTCATTATTTTGGTTTTGCTGAAAAGATTGCTCTAACTTAGTTCTTTTTCCCTTCTCCCCTGGTATTTTTATCAGCATCTGGATTACATTTGGAGATTGAACTACTATATTTGGGAGGATTTCACAAGCTTGAATACTGTTTTTCTGTTAGGGCGTCTCCATTGTGACATATTTTGCACAATTGGAAAAACTGGGACATTCTGGAAAAAAAAATGAAGCACCTACAGCTTATAATGATCTTCTTTATAATATTTAAAAAGTATTTTGTCATTACATTTGTATTCTTTGTTCTTTCTTCTGACCAGAAGTACTGACTAGAAAGTTACTTACAACAATTTTTGCACTAAATTGTTTTTAAATAGATGATCAGCCACTGGAAATCCAGATATTCTTCATTGGAAAAAAAAAATTTCCTGCTTGAAGCATATTTAGGCAAATGCAAAAACTTTTGGAATTGAGACTACAGAGAGCATTAGAAATATGACATTCTTTAGTCTTTTACAAAGCTTTTGGTCAATTACTGGTATTTTTATGATCAATAGAGTTCAGAACCCCATACCCACGATATTTACACTTGTATGCTTGGAACTTCATATCTTTTAGAAGTACCTTGATCACTATTCTTGCTGCAAATGACAGAACAAAATTGGCCAAGACATCAAAATTTTTCTGTGGTTTCTTACAAATGCACTCTAGATCCACAGTTCTCAGAGACAGAGTGACTGCACCCAGGTGTTCATAAACACTTATCAGTATTCACTATGTTGCAGCTAAACACTGCATGCTGCACCTCTCCTAAAAGCCGCAGGCTGATGTCTCTGGAGCGTATTTCACACTACACTTTGTGGTTTACAGAGATCTCAGCACTCTTATGACTTTACATAAGTGCTGCGTTAGGAGTAAGAAGCATACTGAAGGTAGTTCTTTCCTTCCAGGCGTTCCAGAGCTGCAGTCCTTGCTCATGGCACTTGCAGCTGAGTGGGGGCAGCATCACACCGTGCCCCTGGGACCTCTCTGGCATCACAGAGGTGACTGGGCGTGAGCCTGGGAGAGCTGGATGACATCACTGAGTGAGATGTAGCAGGACTGCATATACTATTCTTGCATTGTGCTTCCATTGTGCTTCAACGAGTAAAATGTTGTTGACAAGAATTATCACTTTGTCTATGGGATCAAAACCTTTGGCTTCATAAGTGGTTTTCTCAAATGCTTTCTGCTTTTTGTAGTTACTGATCTGCTGCTGAGTTTTGGTGGAGTGCCAAAGGTGACTAGAGAAAGCATCTGTTTCATAAACATCTTTCAAACTGGTAGTAGCTGCAGCCACTTATCTGTGAACTTGACATTTCCCACATTTAATTTTATGAGAATATTTTATGAATAATTTAGCATGTTAATGAGATGACATGAGCTTTTGCTTATCTTCTTTTCCTCAGCTCTCTGGCAAATTAAAGAAAAAGCCTTCTTGTGTTCAGCTCACCCTGGAAAATCTTATACCCAACACCAACACTGCAAAAGCAGTGGAAGTACTGATTATGAAGAGGAAAATATTTCAGAAAATATCATGGTTTGACTTACAAAGTGTGCGTTGTCAGGCTGGTCTGTGTCTTTGTGATGAACAACCACACTAGATTTACTGAACAGAAGGGATGGTAGCAGTGTAGGATCCTTGTGATGCCAAATAGTTTTGGGCTCCCGCTTTGCTGTGGGTCAGGGAGGCCAAGATGGGAAGGGGTTTTGCTACCAACATGATGTTACTTCCACAACATCATAGAATATTTCAGTTTGGATTGGACCTTTAAAAGACATCTAGCCCAACCCCCCTGCAATAAGCAGGGACATCTTCAACTAGGTCAGGTTGCTCAGAACCCCATTCAGACATGTGAATATTTCCAGGGATGGGACATCTACCAACCCTCTGGGCAACCTGTTCCAGTGTTTCACCACCCTCATTGTAAAGAGTTTCTTCCTCATATCTAGTCTAAATTTACCCTCTTTTATTTTAAAACCATTACCTCTTGTCCTATTGCAACATGCCAAGAAGTTTTTTCCCATCTTTCTTAGAAGCCCCCTTCAATTATGGAAAGGCTTCAATGAGGTCTCCCTGGAACCTTCTCTTCTCCAGGCTGAACCAGCCTCAACTCACTAAGCCTGTCTTTACAGGACAGTTGCTCCACCCCTCTGATCATCTTCATATCCTCTGAACTTACTCCAAAAGGTCCATGTCTTTCCTGTGCTGAGGACTCCAGAGCAGCGCTCCAGGTGGGGTCTCATCAATGAAGAATAGAGGGGCAGAATCTCCTTCCTCAACCTGCTGGCTTTGCTACTTGTGCTGCAGCCCAGGATATTATTTACTTTCTGCGAGTGTGAATTGCTGGAGCATGTCCAGCTTTTTATCTACCAGTACCCCTAAGTTATTTTCTGAAGAGCTGTTCTTGATCCCTTTTTCTCCCTGCTGTATTGATACTGGGGCTTTGCTGTGTTTGTTCTGGTCCTGTGGGTAAGAAGGATTTCACCCAATAAAGGATTTTGCTTTTGGCTGGTTGCCTTCCTATAGGCTCGAGGGAAAATGCTTCATAAATTTCTATTCAGCTCTTCCTGCCATCTGTATATTCCTCTGCCATGTTATCAACCGCCTGTGCAACCCATGACTTTTGTCTTTCCAACACAACTCTTAATTTTTGACTCTAGGTTGTATAGATGGAAAAAACTCAACTCTGTGGCTTCAGTCTCACTTCCAACCACAGATATTCACATGCTTGAGACAAGCAATATCCAGCATTTTTTTCAGCGTAAAAATAAGGTTCCTTCCCAAAAGCAAATTTAAAGATATCTGTACAGGGGATCTTGAGACACATTTGTCAGGGTCACATGAACTTCTGTATTTCCTAATACGTAAACAGACAGTTGTGCAAATTCAGCATTGATTTAGTTCAGTTTTTAGTTGACATTGATTATACTTTGTTTGCTACTATTTACATGATGGTGATCATGGACATCTAGCAAACAGACACAACTGGTCTTGACCATCACCACGAGTAACCTGGGCATATACAGATATATCCAACACAATCTGGCCAAACAGTGCACTGATATTAGCAGGCAAGTTACCCTATGTCTTTGGGTGAAGAGGAATGGCCTGAAATACCTCCTATTGAGTGAAAATGCATTTTAATGCCAAGTTTCATTAGAGGTTTTGTTTTCCTAATAACAAGAAGACTTGTGTGGTTTTATTTTGACTTGAAACTTTCTACCTTCTTCATGATTTCTCAGAAACCCACCCAGCTTTTGGGAGATGGTGGTCATGGAGCTGACAGGAGATGACAAGCTAAAAGCAACAACTGGGTTTTTTGGAACTCTAAAAGTTTCAGTTTGTGCAAGATCTGGTGTTCAGTAGCTGTTTCTAAATTTGGTCATTTGTTGGAGATACATATTCCTGCTCTAGTCAATTATTTCCAATGTACACGGAGAAGGTCAGAGAAGTGGATCTCTTTGGGTCTGCCCTGTTCTTCATATTTCTTCAGCTGTTGAACAATGTTATAAACCCAGACTGTACCAAAAACATCAACCAGACCAGGGACAGATAATCATTCCTGAAGAACCGTCAATAATGTAGATATTGCCTGTGTTTCTTTTGTCACAAATACTGAGGGAGTTTCTACTTAGGGGAAGGTCAGCTGCATAGTGAAGAGGGAAGAGCCTTTGACAGGGTGAAATATTCCTGTCAAAACTCATCTTCATTCAAAGATGTTGTGTCAGGTTACCCAGAGCAACTTCTGAAGCTTTTGCTGAATCTGCCCAATAGTTTCTCCCCACATACTTTTTAGATGAAAAACTAAAGCATTTAATTTTGACAGTTTCTGAACTGGAACAGTATTTTAAAAGCTTCTTTAAAATGTTGTCTGATTCTTACAGTACCTCCTCCAGCTCAGTAGTGCAGTGCTTTTCAGCTCGGGTCAAATAAAACATGCTGATCACTTGGAGAAACTTTCAGCTCATTTACTGAGAAAATGAACAGTGGTTTTCTGACAATGATTTTCATCCAAAGGGCAGAATTGAAACGGATTGTTAGAACTGCTCTTGCATTGTGTTTCCTTCACTCAGGAGCAGATCCGGGGATGAGACCAGCGGGAATTAGGGAAGGATGTGGAGAACTATGTACAGGCACCAACCTGCCTCCAAGGAGAAAGGCTTCCATCCCACACACACTCACTTCAGCAGCAGCTGGGTCCTGCTTCTGGTGAAACTCCTGAATGCCATGAAATTACAAGGAACAGATAACACAACTGATGCATGGAAAATTCTAGCAATCAATTGCTATAAAATATTAGCAATAGTGTTGCTCTTACAAAATCTGTTTAAGTTTTGGAGTTTTTTTCCTACTTTGTTCAGATGTGTTTAAGCAGAACAATACTGATGGCTATGAGACAGCAGCTGGTCCCAGGTGGTCTGAGGTGGAAATCAGTCACCTCAATCAGTCAGAGGAGGCCCTGTGTCTTTTGGACTCAGGCAGTTTCAGCAGAGGAGAATGATACAGCAATGTATCAATGTGCAGTTGTTTTCTCAATAAATTGAATTCACATTTGGAAAAAATGGTTCAGGAAGAAGGCTGTGTTTCTGATTAGGATCAAGAAGGAAAACTTCTGGTAAAATAGAAGTGGAAGGAAACCAACAAGAAACCAGACATAACCCATAAGATGGTGAACTGCAATGTGGAATCTGCAGGTGTCTAAAACACATAATTTATAGCCTCTTTTGCCCTTAAACATGGAACATAACACTTTGTTACAGCTTTCAACTCATCCCTGGGCAGAGATGTTCTTCATTGCCTCTGAAGTGTTGTAAACTGAAGTGATTAATAACAAGCATTTGGCATAAAGAAATCAACAATCCTTTTAAATCCCTCTATAGCTTCTTAGGTCTCTGGTCCTCAGGATTTCCCCAGAAAGCCTTCTGGAACATTGCACTGGAATTTATTGGGAGGATCTAATTTTCTGGTTCTGTCTAAGAGAAGAACTTGTTTCCTTGATGAGTTTCCTAATTCTTGAACTCACTTCCGGTCTTCCCAGGATGGTCACACTGCATTAGCTTCAGGTCACAGGGCTGTCTGTTACAAAATGCTCTTCCCCCTGTAGGTGCCATTTGCTCATCCGGACTCTATTCCCTACCAGAAGCTCAAGATGTAGAGAAATAATTGTTAACTGTGACACCCTAGTACTATTTACAAGAATTAAGGATACTACAAAGTCAACTTTTTCACCTTGAACTCCATCAGGAATTTCCATGTGTTTGTTCCAGCATGTTGTGACGCCAGTGAGGGCTCCCTCTGTTCTTTCTTATTTTCTCTCTGTTCTTTAATATTTGCAGATCAGTTATCCAGATCTCCCATGTTTTGACCAGTCAGCACACTACTGCACATAGGGAATAGAAGTGTCTTTAGGAAAAGGTAACCATGGAGTGAAGGACTCTCAGTCCAAATGAAGGTAATTATTATTGCAGTAGAAGTGTTATGTGGAGTTACACAAAGTGGGAAGCTACTTACAGATGATCAATAAACAACACTAAAAGAAGCAGCTACCAGTAGTGTCCCCATGCAACAACCCTAGAATCTCTTGAGACTTTTGTCTTGGTAGTGTCCTGTATGTATCATGAGTTTATATACAGCCAAATATGCCGTACGCTCTCAGTTCTTCTCAGCTAGGGATCCCAAATTCAGGTATTATCAAGATGAAAGAAACTGAGAGTGGAAATTGAATATTTACATGCAACATTCTTCCAAGAAAGTACAGTTATTACTAAGCAGGTTTTCTTCCTGAAAAGGATATGGCTTTAGGATGGATACTTCTGAGTTAGACATAAGAAAGGAGTTGGGAGATATGGTCAGAAGAAAGATTGATTTAGCTGTGGGTTTGAACATAATAATCTTAGAAAGGTCCCAGGGGACAAAACTTTCCTTTCCCTTACCTGAGGCTGTCCCTGCAGTGGCAGATGTCCTGGGAAAGGTTACATGCTCTCAGATGTGGCAAAGCATCTCTATCCCTTAAATATTTCCATCTCAGTTCTCTTTCACAATTTTGCTATTTTAATTTATTCTCTAGGTAATCACAGATTTGATTTTCAGGCTTGGAAGTTTTTAGGAAGCTTCCAAAAAAACATATTAGCATCATGCAGCATCTAGGAACCCNCAAATATGCCGTACGCTCTCAGTTCTTCTCAGCTAGGGATCCCAAATTCAGGTATTATCAAGATGAAAGAAACTGAGAGTGGAAATTGAATATTTACATGCAACATTCTTCCAAGAAAGTACAGTTATTACTAAGCAGGTTTTCTTCCTGAAAAGGATATGGCTTTAGGATGGATACTTCTGAGTTAGACATAAGAAAGGAGTTGGGAGATATGGTCAGAAGGAAGATTGATTTAGCTGTGGGTTTGAACATAATAACCAAGTATTAAGAACAATAGTGTGTGCATCTGTGTGTGATTAAGCAGATAGGCAGTGGGTAAAAACAGTGGGTGGCAGAAGTCCTTAGCTGCAGCAGAAATCTTAAAAAGGTCCCGGGGACAAAACTTTCCTTTCCCTTACCTGAGGCTGTCCCTGCAGTGGCAGATGTCCTGGGAAAGGTTACATGCTCTCAGATGTGGCAAAGCATCTCTATCCCTTAAATATTTCCATCTCAGTTCTCTTTCACAATTTTGCTATTTTAATTTATTCTCTAGGTAATCACAGATTTGATTTTCAGGCTTGGAAGTTTTTAGGAAGCTTCCAAAAAAACATATTAGCATCATGCAGCATCTAGGAACCCTCCAGAAGCTTGCGAAGCAGTGATGCTTGGTCATCTACTGTTGTCACATTCACTCAGTAGCTGGAGGAAACACTGAAAACCCTCAAGGATCTCTTGTTTCTCCAACCTTAGTGCAGCTGATTCCATGTGACCATTTTGGTCACCTGTTTCTGCTGACACCTGATTTTAGAACGTAATGAAAAGTTAGTGTTCCTGGGGGCTGCTTGGGATCCGCCAGGTTTTCACATCAGCTCCACCTTCATTTGGGAAATGTTGCTCTTTCTGTTCATTATGGTGGTCAGATAGGGACTTGACATGGGACTGCAGCTTGGGATGTAGTCAGCAGCATACTCTGAAAAAGGACTGTGCTCACTGTCTGCTGTGACCATTCTCTTACTTGGATAATATTAGTGTCACTGGCTATGAGAATCTGCCTGTGTGTTTTCCAAATGGTCAAGTTCAGAATCACAGAATCAACCAGGCTGGAAAAAGACCTCCGAGATCATCGAGTCCAACCTATGACCAAACACTACCTTGTCAACTAGACCATGGCACTAAGTGCCACATCCAGACTTTTCTTACACCTCTAGGGACGGTGACTCCACCACCTCCCTGGGAAGCCTATTCCAATGCCTAATCACTCCAGTCCTGATGTTGCTCAATGTCACCATCCTCAGAATGCTTTCATCACCAGTTCTTTTTTGTCTTCTTATTGGTCTACCTATCCTATTCTCCTTCTTCCCCTCAACCCCCTCCTGTCCCTTTCCACTTCTCAGTTGCCTTCACAGGAAAGGCCCTGATCATCATTCTCCACATTGGCACCAATCCTTTCATGCCCCTCAGATCCCTGCCCTCTGACCATACCAATGACCAAATGCAGGATGTCCATTCATACAAAGCTATAGTTTTGCTGTTGAATTTCCTGATTCTCTCTGCAGGTTTTCTGCTATGAGACTCCCCGAATCTACTCCATGCTACAAGGCCTCTGCTCTGACAGGCCCTATGTGTTGAAGTACATGGGAGCGGTCATCTATGTACCAAAGAAATAGATACCCTAGTTATCTATTAGCAATGAGAACTAGTCCTTCCCAAAAATCCTTCATCTTTCTATAATTTTTGCTCAGTAATCCATGTTTGCCCTATTGCTCTTTCTTTAATAATTTCATTCAAAAATCACCTTCATGGTAGTGAAAACCTCCTCTGCCTTCTTAGCTGGCTTAAAGAGGAACTTCTTTGTACAGGACAGATTGTCATTACCATATTGAGCTACATCAGCTGGGCATGAATTAATTAAAGTGTTCAATGAGTTAATCTATGACACAGATAGCTAATGTGAGTTTAATGTCCCAGGCTACTAAAATTTACTGGTATTCACTGCACTTTCAGGAGGAGTGCACCACATTCATCTGACCTTTACTGCTTTTTGCACTGTTTTTATACTGTTTGAACAGGCTCGCACAGTGAGCACACTGTTATACATTAAACAGAGCAAACAAAGTTAGTACAGTAGCTGTAGAGCAAGCAGTGACAACATTGCTTTTCTGGGCACAGATGCATACCAGCACAAGAAAGCAAAAATAACACAAACTCAGTGGGTCTGGATCCCAATGGCTCACTGTTTCTTGGTGTCTCCTAAGGCTGATGCCAGAAATGAAGGGTTGTGGGATTTTCACACAGCTTTTCTTGCAAAAGGCTGGTAAGATGTAGTAAATGCTTTCCTTCCCCTGCTTCTCTGAGTCAAAGTCTTCAGAGGAAAGCCAACAGCAGCATGGCTCCAAATTCAGAAATATCAAGTAAAGCAGTTTTCTTTATAGATCCAAACAAGTTATAGCGCTAGTTGCATGGGACAGATGCAATATTTCTTCTTGAGACATCTTTTTTAAATTGCATTTCATGTTTGAAAAATCCACCTCTCCTTTGAAGCTAAGTGTCTCTTTTATTCTCTTACCCACGTCTGGCTACTAGAAAGAGATGATATTTCAGTCAGTTACATTTCGAAATCTAGAGAAATATTAAGATTAATTAAAATAATAATTACAAAGTTGAAGCCAACTATATTTCATCTGGTACTTTGAATAAACTTAATGACAGACACTAATTTGATCACAAACAGCAAATCATGCCTACTTTAGTTTATTTAATATTTGAGTGTTGAACAAATTTTGCTAGTTTATGGCTCTAAGATTAATTCAACCTTTAGACCAAAGTCAGTAATGTGGTGTCATGATGAGATGCACTTTGGTTAAGGCTAAATAGGAAGCCTTTAAGTGGTATATTGATAAATGAGAGGTTTAATACCCTGAATATTGCTAGAGTTGCTTAGTCTGACTATGCCCACCTAAAAACATCCCTAAGAATTTTGATCCCTATATCTTGTAAGGCTCATCATGATAAAGAGTTCAAGGAAACAGCCCAGAGTTCACAGAGAGCAAGGTTTGGTAAAAACCTTGTGCACCTATGTGCAAGGTTTGGTAAAAACCCTTGAAGTCCAGCTCGGGAAGACCAGCGTAGAGAAGCAGGCATGGCAACTGTTAGGCAGGACGGTACTTGTTGGTTAAGAACACAGGACATTGAAAGGAGCTTTATATTACATACTCAGTTAGAAGAACATAGAGTGGTTAATTAGAGTGATCTCAGCATGGAACCGGGAAACCTGGGTGTCCATGTGCATGAATAATTGGGAATTCAGCTGTCTGAAAAATGTGACCTAAATTGTGCTTGGGTTAGTGTCTGTCTGCACACAGCCTTTATGGTTTCCCAGTCTGACCACTATGTTAATACACTGACTGCTTTGATAACCTTTGTGTGCCTGTGTCAACCCAATTGGAGCCTGAGCTGGCATTACCACTTGGAGCAGCAGCCAGGCTGTTGTGTAAATGAATAAATCAACAGAACGCAAGGGGCACATAATTCTTTTTTCTGGGCTTCAGGAATAATTTTTTCCTCACTCAGACCCAAGACTTTGACCCTTTGAAGATTTCGCTGGCTTTTCTTTTTTATTACTGCACTGGTAATTCCTTCCTTTTCTTTTGGTATTGGTATGAAGAAGTCAACTCCCATTTTTTATTCATCTTTTATGATAATTTCCATTTGTACTGCCAGACAAATACTTTATTTTTCACTCCCTATTCAGTGACTCACAAACCTATTTTAAAATAATCTCTCTAATTACTCCTTTGAGGTCTCTCTTGAGCATAAACTACCCAAACACTACTATTTCACAATTAAACTACTCCTTACAGTGTTAAAGGAACTAAGTAAGGGGACTTACAGTTTTCCATACTAGAGTATCAATTAGCAGGCTCTGCTCCAGTAAGAAGAGAGGGAAACGGTCTTATTTGAGTTGGGGTATGATAACCATGATGTGGGGTACAATGACCACTGATGCCACATGACCAGTCTGGGGGAAAGGTTAAAAGAATGATTCACTCTGCTCCTTCCCACCAGTTGTGCAAGGTGCTGAAGTTATCACCTTTGAGGGTATTATAAACTTTGACATCACAGCCCACAAACAGAAATATCCTGGGAAGAAAAGGCTTCCATTCCATATATGTCAGTCAGCTTCAAGTAAAACTAGGGAAGGAGCACTTCCCCCTGTCAGAGTAGACCATTAGAGGTAAAAGACCTTTTTCCAAGGAGAATGAGAAATGTGTTGCCCATGTAGTATTGTGTGAAAAGCAAGAGACACTTGTGTTGTCAAGGCATTTGTTTCTGCCCTCTTCTGGCCTCAAGTGTATGTAAACATAGCAACCGATAAAAATTTGTACTCCAGTGATTTTTTTTTTCTGGGTTTTTTTTATAGCATGTCATTCTAATGGACCTTCTATTCCTCCTTCATTTTCATTTCTCTAAAATAAACAACAAAAGATTTACTACGTCTATGGGATTTCACCCCCAAGGCAGGCAGCCATTTAGTATTTTTGAGGCTCACTGTAGTATTTACTCAGTTTGGTCCTCGTTTGAGCTTTAACTGATATTTTGGCATGATCCTGGGTCATTTTATAATGAAATTCTTTGTTCATGAGGCTTTTGAGAAACAGCGAAGAATGAAGCTAAAAGAAGCAAAAGAGGAATCATTAGGAACTATTCAATGAATCTCCATTTATCTAGGTTTGTTTGGATTTTTTCTTTTTTTGACCACAGAAATCTTATTTCTGCAATGGCATATTTACCCTGTAACCAGATGGCTGGATTCAGCAAGCAGTACTCATAATTACTGGTGCTTTGAAAGTTTTACTAGCTAATAGTATTTCTGATGAAAGGCATGGAAACTGATTTTCCTTAAGTCTGCAGTTCTAGGAATTCTAATTTTCTAAATTGTTTTTTTAACTTGTTTCTGTTATTTTGCTGAGGACCTTGCATATGTTGCAGATTGGTTCCAGATCAAACTGTCTCAGTTTTGGAGATACAAGGAAATTAATAAACCCTCTATTTCCTTGGTGCAACTGAGAATTCTTGCCCTGAACCCTTACAACATGTGGTTCAATGGCTGAGTCAGAGAGCTGGCTCATGTTTAGCTTATATCTAATTTACTTCCTTTCTGTAATAGCACTGGGAATGCAAGCGATAGGGATGTAGATGGCAAAGTGACAGGCATTCAGAGTTTTTATTGAAGATAGCTTGTTGGTTTTTTTGGTTGTTTTTTGTTTGTTTTTTTTTTTTTAATTTGGAATTGTTGATATCATCCAACTAATTTAAAAGTTATGAGAGGACTTTCACACAACTTACTTTCCATTTACAACCCTCCCAAGCTTCGAAAAATTCTCTACACCAAACAGCTTGCAAGATGGAAAATTAAATTGTTCAAAATTGATCCTGTCAGGGAGAAGGAATCCTGATACTGCTTTCTCACTTTCACATCCATATGCACATGGGGACCTCAGCAGGGTTGTAGGTGGGCGAGTAGGAACACTGGGAAATCTGCATCTCAATCTTGACGTACTACCATCTGCTCTTTTGGGGAAGGACCTGATTCTTCCATCTGAACTGCTTCATCAGGGTCAGCTTGACCACTTTCTGGACTTTCACAGCACTTTTACAACACATTCAGCTATAGATTTTTTTAGGTCTTAAGGTGAATGTCCAGGATTGCAGACTGTCTCTCACAGAAGAGAATAGATAGAGCTCAGTTTTGGGCACTTCGTTCTTGAATGAGAGATGAACAATGGGTGAGGTAAATGCACTGTATGTGACTGAATGTCACAGACCCTGCAGAGATTTGGAAAGAATGGCTGTATTCCTATATCAGACAAAAGTTGTGGATTTCTATTTCCTTTTTCAGTGCAATATTTAAATGCTACCTGCAGTACAGACAATCACTACATATCTATAGCTCCCATGGACTTCCACACAGCACGTAGGCATGCAAAATTTTAATGTAAATGTGATGTACTTGCCTGAAGACTCACAGGTTTACAAATGAGGACTACTAACAAGTTTCATGGAAAACCTTAACAGAGCTGGGAGGACTTACAGTTTTGAAAGACTAAAAACCTGATGTGCTCCTTTGACACAAACTGCCCCAGCACTGCCTGTACTGGCACATCTTCAAAGAAATATAGCTGGCAAGAAAATCCACTTTGTGCATATAATAGCTATTGGCTAAGCCAGCAGTTTTACGAAGGGCTCATGAGAAATTCTTTGCTTGAATTCTCAACCACCTAGGAGCTCCAGGTGTTACTGGAAATAATGCACGCCAAGTGGGGTAGCAGTACCTGGTTCTCCAAGCAAGAAAGTCAAGTGCATTGCTCTTTTCCACGGTCTTATGGAATTCCTTTAACGCACGTGGACCTGAGATCCCCAGACGCATTTCCTTCCTTGCAGGGCAGTTGTAAAGGAGATACCTTAGCAAGCTGGGAGATACTGCAACCCTACAGAAGAGAGGGACTTGAGAGACCCAGAACAGAAAAAGACTCCAACATAACAAGCTGTTGTAATACACTTTTAATACTAACAATTTTGTGTTAGCCAAGGGCAGATCATGGTGGGGTTTTTTCAGACTCTTTCTGATTTGGGGTTATTTACGGTTATTATTTCAATAAACGCATTTTGGATAAATCAAGAGTTCACAGTAACTTTGAAGTGCAATATGCTGCTTTTCAAATATGACAGCTTTCTGCTTACAACATTCCCTGTTGCTTCTAAAAAACCATAAAATTGCTGGATGTCAGGTCAGACTGTTTGGAAACACAAAACATAAGTACTGCTCAGATAATCTCCATCCCCATTTACGGCTGACTGTAGGCAGTGCCGGGTCAGGCTTCCTGTGATTTCAGTAACAGCACTGCTGCCTCTGAGCACTTCAGAAATGCCTTCTCAGCTTGGGCCTTGACACTAGAAGTAGCAGAGGCAGATGATTAATGAAGGTGTAGAGAAACCTAGCTCTCAAAATCTATGCAAAATGGAGGCAAAAGCTTGCAAAGGTGATGCAGTCTAGTTTTAATCGTCAATGGGCTTACAGATGCTGTGTGCCCAATATTCCAGCATGGTAGGGGTAGATGCTACTGTTTCAGTTAACAAAGGAAATCATCAATGATCAAAGTCCCTATCCTTGAGATTTTAGCTAGTTACCTGCAGGGGCTATGCTGGTGGAGGATGAGGCAAGGCTAGTTATCCCCTGATAACACAGGGGCACAACACAAGGGCAGTCCACTCCATGTGCTGGCTCGAAGTTCTATCTCCCTTGGGTCAGTATGCCTTAAGTGTCAGGAGCATCAGGATGTTGAAGTGTGGCCAAGGGTTCCTTGTCTTCTTCAGAGAGATTTTACTCTCCCATCCCTCTTCTTTCCATGTTGCTCCAGAAAATGTGAAGGCTCAGCAGTCTGCTGGTGTTATCTTTGCCCAGGGTGATTTGTTTTCCTCTTGGTAGAATTTCAGTTTCAGCTAGAGCTGATTCAGGGTATCTACAGCTGGGCCTCTGTGTTGCCTTTGGTTTTATGGTAGACTTTCCAAATATCTGTAAACCTTTCACTTTTTCTGTTAAATCATCATGTTCTTGCTATACTCCCTGTAGCTCCACCATGGAGCTAAAATTACTGAGCAAATCAGCTCAACATTCCTGTTCTCTTCCAACTCTTTAAGCCCTTTTCCAAAACCCATATAAATTTCCAACAAAGTCTTTGAACTTAGCTGCTTATTTGAGAAATCACTTTTAAAACTTTTTTTCTGAGTGGTTGTTCTTATTTGCAGTTGCAGGGAAGTTACAAAAGCATAGCTGGGAACTATCTTCTCAGCTGAAATGATTTTTTCCCCCTCAAAGGACTGCTTTTGGGTACCAAGCAAACTTCCGCTATTTTCCATAAGAAAATCTCACAGTGCTGATAAGGAGATAATTAAGAATTTTTACAAAGGTTTCTGTTTCATATATTTACTATTCAACAATAAGTCTGGAGTTGTTCCTGGGCTTCATTTTCCAGAATTGGGCAGAGCGGGAGGGAAGAAATGAGGCAATATGAACAGTTTCCTATTTACTCTTATTCTTGCCTTCCCTCTAACATGTCCCAAGTAGCACACAGTTAACTGCTCCCCTAAAACTCACCACTCCCGAAGCAGGGGAGCAGTGACTGGGCAAGCTGTATTAGCAGCTGTGGATGAAAAGACTTGTAGCTTGGCAGCCCAGTGCTTTGCAATGCTGAAATCCTTGGCTTGGCTCCAATGGCAGACGTTTGCCCCTTCAAGCAGTGCTGAAACAATTGATTTCATTTTCTTGTGAGACAAAATGAGCTAGAGAGGTATAGGTGACTCACATTTTCCATGGAGCATTGCTGCATTTCTGTCTTAAAAACTCTGGAGACAAGGGGTTGATTATAGAGAAAATATTTTTCATTAAGCAAGTCTTCAGGTCTCTGTGAATAGGTTGGCTAGAGGTTGGGGTTTTTTTGCCTGTAGGACTGGGAAAAGGTCTGTGCTTGCTCATATGAAAGGCTCTATTATCTTTCACAGCAAATACGCACACTATGGTTCTATGGTTTTCTCTCAGCTGTATGACCTGTCAGGGCTCTCCCAAACCAAACCACAATGGGAGAAGGATTTCGCAGCTCTGACCCAGCCTAACCAGAAGCCAAAGCCCTCCAGCAGTGTCAGGGAGACCCAGGCCCGCTCAGGGAATTGTTTGATTACAGCTTTTCCTAGGGAGGAGAGCAGAGCTGACGCTGGAAACCTCAGAGATGTGGGTGGGGGCAGAGGGAGCAGCGCTCAGCTCAGGCTGTGTTTGAGGAGTGTCCCCCAGCTCTTGATGCTGACAGGACACTGTGAAGGGAGCCTAACCACAGCTCCTGGCAGTTCATTAGCACCATCAAAGTGTTCTGCCCATCCATTAAATCGCGTTATCCATAGTGAACCTCATATGAAGATGGGGTTTCTGTGTACTGGGTGTCTGTGCAGACATGCTGACAGAGGAGGCTGCAGAGTGGCCTCTGTGAGAAAGAGGTCAGGGCTGTCCTGTGCTGGAAAGGGGCAGTTCCAGATGGCTCCAACAGACCCACCACAGAATACACCTGAGCCCCTCAACCAAGATGGTGACACCTCTGGGAAAGCATATTTGAGAAAAGGGGAAAAAGCATTGTGTGGCAGCTCTGAGAGGGAGAACTCAACAAGCAAGAGAAGCAGCCCCACGGCCAGTTAGGTCAATGCAGAAGGAAGCAAAGAAGGTGCTCCAGGTGCTGGAGCACAGATTCCCCTGCAGCTCCTGGAGAAGACCCTGGTGAGGCAGGATGTCTCCCTACAGCCCATGGAGGTATATAGTGGAGCAGAAACCCCACACTGGTTGCTGCCCTGGAGGACCCCACATGATAGCAAGTGGATGGGCCCTAGAAGGAAGCTGCAGCTTATTGAGAGCCAGCTCTGGGACAAGGTCCTGGTAGGAACTTCAGCCCCATGGAGATGAGCCCATGCTGAACCTACCTGTTCCTGATAGATTGTATCCTGTAGGAAAGACCCATACTGGAGCATTCATGGACTGTCGCATATGGAAGGGACATCATGGTGGAGCAGGGGAAGACTGGGAGGAGGAAGGAGCAGCAGACATGAAGCATTGCAAACTGACCGCAATTCCCATATCCTCACTCCCACTTTCCTGTGCCACTCAGAGGAAGTAAAGGAGTTAGGAGTGAAATTGAACCCAGGAAGAAGGAAGCAGGTTGGGGGGAAGGTGTTTTTAATGATCTCTTTGCTTATTACTATCCTACTCTATTTTAAATTGCCAATTAATTAATTAATTAAATTTAATTTAATACTGCAACACAGCTATCCTTATATGGTGCTGCTGGTAACACTGGCTTCTGCCTACTCAACACTCAGAAAGGTGTCCAAGTCACCTTTTTGCACCCTCAACATCAGCTTAATGGAGAGAAACCTCTTGGAAGCACTGATCAGCCTGAGCTTGCTGAAGCAAGTGGAGGTGAACATGATTAGCTGGCAGGTGGACAGTGGAGACTTGACCTCCACCTGCTGTCATCAGTTTCTGGAACCAGAACAGGGGTTTTGTCACATCCTATTCTCCTACGGGTCCCATGCTTTAATGTGCATGCACAAGACTATTAAGGATGATAATTTGAGCAATGTTGTTCAGATTTCACTGACACAAAAGCTAAATTCTTGCCCTGCCAGAAAAGGTTGGCCCCTTATTCTGGAGCAACTCTTGAGGAATGCAGAGGGAGAGAGGGTTGGAGCTGGTAGGAGGCAGTTGTCAAGCTGGAAGGAAGAGGTTTATTCTCTACCAAGGAGCATCCACCATTGAGGAGAGGAAAAGTTTAATAGGTCTATGTGTCTATTTCCCTTCTTAGCCATTGAGCCCTGGAAGATGAAGGAGACTTCTGCTGGGATTCATGGTAGAATGAAAGGAAGCAAAAGATTGTTTTTCAGCTGAAAGGGATAGATTTGGGGTTTGTGAGCTGAGGATGGGGAATTGGAAACATTGCAAGTTTCTCAGCCAGCAATAGGAAGCTGTATCTGCATAAAAAAATCCTGACACCAGTGATAAGTGCATGGAAAATGTTTGCCTGTTGAAGATCCCATGGCTACCTCTTTGGCCTGAGTCATTTTTCAAAAATGCTTGTACCCAACTGTCTGTTTTTAAGTAAAGAAAAATGTGACAAAATATTTTTTTTATTTGTTAATTCAGATCAGATCAATTCTAGTCCCATTTGCAAAGAAATTCCTGGGAAGCTTTCTTCTCTGCACTGTGGAGTACAAGTGCTCTGGCCTAGTCTTCCCTAGCAGCTGGGTTCACAATTTTCCCCAGGAAGAGAATGCTGTGGGTGGTTTTATCAATCATAATCATCAGGAAGGGCCTGTTGAAGGCGATGTGAGGAGGAGGAGGAAACGGTAGAAGCAATGGTGTTATTTCTAACATGGTCACTGCAGAAGCCTCTGTGCCATTCTCTCTAACATCCACCATGGCCTTGTGAATTGCCTGGAAGGAAAGCAAAGATTATAATGTAGGTAGAGAAGAGAGCGAAGCAGTTGGGGAAAAAATTGCTTGATTTAACACTGTGAGAAGGTAATCTTTAAAAGAAAGCACAGAAATAAATGTAGAACTTGTGTGAAAAAAATACCAATGTCCAGCCTTTCCAAGGCAAGCAAAGTCTGCTCTGAGTTCAGGGAGAGTTCTCTTCAACGCTCTGTTGGAGTCAAACTTGGCTCCTTGCAAAGACTGAGCAACATAGAGGACATTTATTGTTCTATTGTTTCTCAGAGTAAGATTTTTTCTTAGTATTGAACACAGAAGTAATTTTTCATTTTGCATCAGTTTCTGTGTATGCAAAAAAATTCTTTCTGCAAAGACACAATATTGACAAGCTTTATAGGCTGTCTTTCTGTAACACAGCCCACTGCTAAGACTTTACAGGGCTTTCAATGGGAAATATAGCAGATTCATATTTAGGAATTCACATGATCTTATTTCATTGTCTTTGGTCAGCCCTCTGCTTTCTTCCTTCACTGTCCATAGTACATCTAAAATTTCCTGTCATGAGTCCCTGCTACTCTTCCTCTGTTTACCTGTCCTATATCTCTAATCCAGATGTCCGTATGTTATAAGATATTATTCATTGTGAGGAATCACCAAGTCATGAAACAATATATAATGGAAGGACCTCTAGAGGCCATAGAATGCAACCAATCACCCCACATTGTGTCGCCTCTCACACTAGATAAGGTTACACGGGCTCTAATCCAGTCAGGGTTTGAATATTTCCAAGGATGGAAATTTCATAGACTCTCTAACAAACTCATACTAGTTTTTGATCACCCTCGTGGTGAATTTTTTTACATAATATCTGACCAAAATGTTCTATTTTCTATCTTGTGTGTGTTTTTCCTTGTCATATCACTGTGCATCTGCAAGAAGAGTCTGTGTCCACCTTCTCTGCACCCTCCTAATAGATATCTGTAGCCAGTGCTAAGAAAACCCCCTTCACCTTCCCTTCTCCTGACTGAACAACTCTAGGTCTCCCAGTCCCTCCTCATACATCCAGTACTCCAGTCACATAGCCATCCTACTCACCCTCCACTGGATTCACTCTGCTCCCATGTGTGCACATGTCCCTTGTGTTGGGGAGCCCCAAACTGGATGTGTACTACTCCAGAGGTAGTTTCACAAGTGCAGAGTAGAGGGGAAGGATCACTTCCCTCAGGACAAAAAGCATATATCCCATAGGACACTGGAGGAGTTTTTTTGTCTGTATATTCATTTCTTGTTTGTGAAATGGGGCTATCCCTGTGCCACAAGTCTGTTGTCTATAGAAGTTCTGAAGTTCTCAGATAACAAAAGCTATATACAGAATACCACCTCTGTTTGCATACTTACTTTGGAAACTTTCAGAAGGGTTTTTTCTGCCACTGCAGAGAGATCAGCCTGGTCACTGAACACTTCTGTCATACCCATTTTCTCAAACAAGCTCTTAACATCATAGGAGGCAGAGACAGAGAATTTTGGAAGGTCCAGGTAGATTTTTCTTTTCAAAAATAAATGAAAAATGTGAATTTGTTATTGCAAGATTCCTTGATGCAATAGCTGTGGCAGGTATGCACCCATCCCAAATACTCGTGAAGCTAAAGCTTGGCTTTCTAAGACAGAGATAAATCCTGTGTTAGAGAAGCAGAAATTGAGGTACCTATCCCACCAACCACAACCTATTCAGTGGTGCAGGGACAGAGTGATAGTTTATGAAAGTGACTGGCTGGAAAGTGTCATACAGACTGGAGAAAAATAAATTGGTTTTTTTTTTTTTTAACTAGATTCTTCCTACTGAAGGCAAGTTCCTGAGGGCAATGTACCCATGTGCAGGATCCTCACAACTGGTAGCACTCTCACTGCTGTGACTGAGGGGGCTGAGGAGAGGGCTGTCTTTAGTTACGAAATCACATGATACCTTGCCTGAGTTAAAGAAACTAAGCAATGCTTGTTCCTCAGAGCTGTGCTTAGCAATTCGTTGTGACATCCTAAGCTTTACCTTTCCCACATGAGTAGTTTTGGACTGTTCAATATTTAAGCAAAGCCACAAACAAAATATTACCTTTGTTTAAGTGATTCCATCCAGTTAGACACTGTTTCTTTCAGCAGAGCATCTTCCACCTGTTTCATTTTCCCTTCATCAGGCAAAACAAACAATGAAGTAACATTTCCTGTGTATGGGATTTCTACTACCCAGCAAGACAAATTCTCATCCCTGTGAATTTTAAAGGCTTTGTTTTGATGCATCATTTTGACCTTAACAGAATTCTTGCCATCCAAGAAGAAGTCACCATCTCTCGTGTTCAAATTGTTGAAAGGTTTTTCCCAGGAACCTTTTGACAAAAGAATGAGTACAGAATTGAAAAAAGAGACTGATAAAGGCACATCACATTAGTTGATGCTTAAAATGCTGTAATTGGATGGTAGAGGCAGCAACAAGACTATCTCAGTTTAAGGATGTTAGTTCCCTGGCCATGGAAAGAAACTTTACCTCCTTTCAGTGGTTTTAATAAAAATCACACAAGAAAATATAGGTCGAGGGTTGCTGTAGAAAAGAGATGAGCCTCTGCCTGTTAAAGCAATGGTAAATTTTTCATGGGCTCCAACCATACAAGTTTCAGGCTTGTTCTTTTCATGCAAGTGTCATTGCCATGTCTTGCACGGCCAGTTGAAAGGCACAGAAGTCTGTAGTTTTCAACACATGATCATAAGTTCCCAAGCTCATACTTTCTGAATATTTTCAGCTCTGAACCTGGCTTAAAACTGATATGACATTAATCAGTTCTTTTATTTTTTTTTCACTTTTTTTCTCCTCTTATAGAAAATGATTTTTCATACCTGGCTTTCAAATATTTCACTATATAGTTTAAAAATAGAAAGATGTGTTTTAAATTAAATGATAGGATAGGTTCACAATGTGAAAAAAATTACTTTTCTTAGAACTTCCAGAACTTATGCATATAACTGCTACTAATGTTTGTCACTCACCTTTAAAGAAAATGTAGTTAACAAGAACCATCACAGTGTCCCGATCAAGATTCTTAACTAAATCAACAATTTTACCATGTGTTTTTCTTTCCACGTACTTATTGATTTCCTTTATAGCCTCTGGAGAATTTTGGAAGTTACTAGAAATAGCTTCAGAATAATAAAAATTTGTGACATCATCCAAAAATTTTTGAAGAAGTTTCAGTTGATCATCTATGAACAAGGCATTGCCCATGTTCAGCTGGACTTCTCGATGAGGGTCATTCAGCAGCTGGAGGACACACTGAAATCCTTCATGTATATCTTGCTCCTCCATCTCTGTCCAGTTGAAGAAAAGGCCTTCGTGCAGCTCTCGGAGTGTGTTTGATCTGGCCCCCAGGGAGAGCATTGCAAAGGCAGTGGAGATGCTCAAAGGAGAGAAGAAAATGTTCTTGTTGCCTGCCTCCTCTCTGACCTGCTTGTAAAACCTAAATGCAAAGTTAGCATTGCTGGGGGCTATCTTGACATGAGGCAGGCTTTCACTTTCAGCCTGGGAATGGTCTTCTGGGGAATGGAATATTTGTTGTTCCTGCTGCTGACCCTGGACTTGAAGTCCAAGAAGTAACAAACACAAATACAATGCAGACTTCATTGTCCTTCTGAAGAGTTCTGTTAAGAAAGAACAAAGCAACTTTTAGATCCAGAGATTTTTTTCTTTCCTACATAAAGATGTCAGATGCCAGTTGTTAAAATCATTTTTCTGTTTAGAAATAGTCTTCTACTTGGCCTCCTGGATGGTCTATGTCTAGTAATTTCTCTTTGTTTGTGACCAACGAACAAAGGAAGAATTATAGTAATTCCCTGGCATTGCTAGGGAAGAATCACTGTTGTGTAGGCTTTTGTGAGGTATTATGTGTGAAGTAGTTCTTGCCTCTGACCAGCATGTCCTCAGTGCACTCTCTAAGTGCCCTGGAGTGCACGACTGAGTTCATCTATGAGCTCCCATGTACGTGGTAAGCACTTTGACAGAGGGATCAACTTTTGCTGATATGTTTCTGTAGTACCCAAGATCTTGTTAAGACTTTAGTTTTGAAGCACTGCAGAGATACAGTCTGTTATAGCTGTGAATAAAATCCACCTCAATGCTCAGCCCTTAAACTCTTTATGTCTTTCTACCCCTTTCGTAGCAGCTGTGACTCAAGATCTATGTTGTTATTTCAAGATATTACCTTCAGTGTTTCAGCAAATTGAGGATAAATTGAGAAAGTTTATTGACTCTCTCTATTGCACATAAACTATCCATAAGACTGCAAAGCCCAAGACTTGAGAGCTTAGGAAAAGCTACAGTGGAATCTGCCTTGTTGTGTATGTGTAAATTGATGACATTTTCTCTTCCTTTAACTGACCTAAGCAAATTCTACATAACCCCACAGTCTCTCTTCTGCCCTTTTCAGGGAAAGAACCATGAATCATGCTGGAGAGGAATGTCCTGCATAGAGTTCCTTGCCTAAATTATCTCAAATGACAGAAACTCAAATTCATGAAGTAGGCAGTGGCCTGTAGGGAAATAGAGACGGTCTGAATATTGTTCATAGAAGCTATATACTCATCCTGGAGCATGGGATTCTGCCCCAAAATCTGCCTCAGACTGTGTGTCTAATGCCAGGTTTAGGTCTTGCATCAAACTTTTCATGGGGAGTTGTTAATTCCAGGTTCCCCCTTTTCTTGCTGCCCATTATGAAACACTGGAGCTATAAGCTGTGGAGGAGTATGGGAGTTGTGCTCAGCATGTGTAAAAGTCTGGATGAAGACATCAACTTGGGGAAAAAAGGCATTCTAAATGATGGTAATTCAATTTGGTCTAGTAAGCACTCTTTTCATAATTCCCCCAATCTGCTTTTGAGAGAGACTGATTTATCTTTCTGGTCTCTTGAGTGCAAGTAGCCTGGTCTTTAAGCACACTAGAGAGAAATGATGTAACTATCTTTAGTCCTGCATCAGCCTAGAATAGTCAGGACATTGATATTGCAACTAAATTTACTCCTTTAGGCATCTTGGTATTGACTATAGAGTATTCATTTTGGACTTCATATCCTTTTCATCCTGTCACAATAGCTATGAGATGGATCACTGAATGAATCCTGCTTCAAACATCCAGAACATGCTTTTAGACCCTAAAATAATTTCCAATTACAGTAAAAAATAAATTAATCTCAGAATAAAATACTGTGCATTAAATAGCATGGATCACACACAACATAAATTCAAATACTTCTAAGAAAATAAAATATGGTACTTACCGTGCTGGACCAACCTTTCACAGTGCTTCTGTCCTATACTTGATTTGCTTCACTTGGTTCACACTAGTATTAAGTTAATGTCCACTGGTAAATATTAAACAGGGCAAATAAGATTTATTTGCAAAGCAAAGGTTGAGTAAGTTACTTTTTTCTGAATATCAATCACTGTAAGTCCTTTTTTTTCCCGTCATACAGGCAGAATGATGCCAGCACGTAGGGCTCTAAAGGGAGAGAAAGACCAGGGACTTTGCTGCTCTTGGGCTTGAACTGAACTCTGGGCAAAAGAACTTTGCAAGGTAGTCTGGCATAACAATGGTAAATGAGTTTTAGAAAGCAGAACATGAGAAGAACTGGAAAGCTAAGAAAAGGCCAAAGCAACGGACACTGTGCCTGCACTGTGTCACTGAACATTCTGCACAGGATATCCTGATGCAACAATACCATCTAACTGAGTACTCGAGGCAGCACCAAGTTTGTTCAGGAACATCTCAGTATCTCCATCCTGCTCTGCAGTGCACACTACAGTGTGCCCTAACTGGTGTTATTTGATGGGCTCATTAACTTATCAGAAAAAGGATAGTCAGAACACTGGTTAGCTTTTAGAGACACCTTTGATGAGTATTTTAGAAACTACTAAAGCAAAAAGCAAAGTATAGCATAGCTTGACAAACAGCTAAAATAAGAAAACAAATGGAAGAATGAAATGGGTAAACTTTCCCATAGCAAAATTTTATCTGGGAAGAAGAGAGGGGATCTTCTTTCCTCCTTGTGCTATATACACATAGGATAAACATGAATTATATACTTACCACATATGTCATTATATACGTATTATATACACCTTACACTGGGTTCCCTTTCAGAAGAAGCTGAAACAGGGACAATGTAGCTATTTAGGAGGTTGTTTAAGGATGAAATGCATGGCACCCATCCTAATTAACAATGACTAATTATATCCATCGAATGTACATGATTTTGCCCCAGGTAAACTTAAAACTTATCTACACATAAGAATTAATCCACCATAGTTATTGCTATGTAATTAATCTCTCTTACAAAACAGAGGCAAGGTTGGTCAGAATGTATTTCTGCAGAGAGGGTTTTTTTCATGACATGTGCAAGTATTATGTAAAAAGACAAAGTTTCAGGAGCAGCATGTAGGCTGTTGCTTAATTCTAGCAACGAGGAGCTATTTTCCTCAAGTCTAGGCCTGCCTACATAGACAGCATTAATCTTTAAGCCCAGTCCTAGTGCTTGGCTAATCATCTGAAGGATGCTACTGTTTCCAGAGAGGAATTTCTGGGAATAGCAAAGCTGCTGCAGTGATTCCTCTACTTTCTCCCAGGACATGCAGCAGCACTCAGTGTGTCAGGGAGAGGGTGGAAAGTTGCATCTGTCACTACTTACAACTCCCAGGCACCAGCTTCTCTGACCCTGACCCAAGTCTCTTCCTAGGCAAGGTAGGGTCAGCAGTTAGAGCAGACACACAACTGATCATTTGCAAAGAATCAGCTTCTCAGTAATTCCATGCAGATCAGCATGGATAATGAATGCATCAGTCACACCTAGTCCCTTAAAAATCTCCCTTAGGTCATAGGTGCCAGAAATAGAGACTCTTGGAAAACATGTGTCTCTTCTGTTGAATGCATTGGAAAATGAGAGTGAATCACCACACATGGGTATCACCTGCACGTCTGCCAGGTGGCAGGTCTGTGAGAACCCAGGGAAGGGAAAGCAGTTTGTTGATTCACCGCACGTTCCTGTAGGTGAAAATGTCTGTGTCTCTAGGACAGATGTCACTGGGAAATGCAAACTGGAAAGTTTGTGCAGTTTTGCAGAAAGGAGATCCAGCCAGGGGAATTGCACAGAAGAGAGTATGGAGCTCCTGGATGCTTTGAGATACGCAGTGGCTGGGACAGGGGGACTCCTGCTCCAGGAGCCAGGGGACTCATATAAAGGACTGACAAATACGCTTTTCCCATTTTCCTAATAATGGCCTACGTGAAAAGAATTAAGGAATAATTTCATTATCTCTGTCCCTACTGTCTGCTCAGTTATGCAACCTCTTGGTTCCTCCTTACAGGAGCAGTTTCATCCCATATCATTAACTTGTTTCTGTTACTGTTTAGTCATCAGATTATTATGCTAGCTTTGCAAGTTATATTTCTGGGTATTCCAGGGCAAAGAATTTCTGACTGCAAAAAGAAAATATCAGCAAGATAAGAATTGAGCAAGATGAATGAGTACTTTGCATGATAAATCCTCATCTTATAAAGATCTATGATTCAACATATGTCTGAGAAAGTTTATCTAGATAAACTTTTGATACACATAACTCCAGTAAAATCAGGAGTTTGGTATAATTGCAAACCCACTGTAACTAGAATGAAATCAAGTCCTCTCTGTATTTTTATCTTTCTCTGTAAAGGGTGTCCCACATGTGCTCTCCATGTCTTACAAATATTCATCCTTTTCTCCTCAAAGAATGAAAGTACTTCAGGCTCCCACTTCAACAAGTGGCATGACTGACAGAAAGAGAAAAGGTTGAAGGTTAAGCAAAAGTATGTGACAGAACTGGGAATAGAACCTAGACCTTTTCTATGTTGTTTTCAGCTCATTCCACCAATGCAATAGGAATCCTTAAACCAAATTTTATATAAACTTATAGTCTGCTAAATGAAAGGTTTATAAACAGAACCACATAATCTATTTTATTTCTTCTCTGTTATGTCTCAGAAGGAAATAAGTTATTACCAGAGTGTGATTCCATTTCTCATAAGACATTTTGCCTCATATGATAATTTCATCAGTGTTCAGAAAACAATATTTTATGTTTTCTACTTTGTCTGTGCCTAATCTCCTAGCATTGAAAGAAAAAGGGTTCCCGAGAGCATATAAGCATTTAAAGCTTGATGTGTATTGCATTGGAGTCAATCAACCAGCATTTTAATGTTCAAGATGTGTAATCTCTCACTGACAGCTCATCTCAGATTTTACTGATGTATTTTCCGTAATATCTTCCCAGGTGAAGATATTTTTGTTGTAAACCTACTTGACACTACCAAAGCTTTTCAAAATAGTTGTTATAAGTTTTATAAAAATCACAATTGTCATGGTTTTACCAGCCTCCCCTGGGCTGAAATGGTCAGGCCCAGGTAGATTTCCAGAGAAGAAGCCAATCAAAAGTTTTAGTAAAGCCTCTGCTAATGACATATTTAAGAAAACGGAAGAGAAGGTGGAATTGCACAGAAGAAAATAAGAAGCCATGGAGTAAGACGGAGGCAGCAGGCCCCCAAGTAGGGTGGCCAAGACCGGGGGCATGCATGGCATTGAAGTCTCTCCAGCTGGGATGTGTAACACTGGAGAAACAAACTCCAGACAGAAGCTGCCCACCTGCAACTTGGCTGCAGAAAGAATTCCAGCCTGGTGGAGAGCAGAGGAAGATTTGAGATAACAAGTACCCCAAGGTCAGTTCTAGCAGGAGACGAGCTGAGGCAAGGGCGGAAGCTTCCCCCTCCCTCTCTCTCTCCAGCAGGTGAAAGACTGAAAGTTAAAATCCCCCTGCCACCTTTAGAAGATAACTGGGGTACAGAGACCCCCAGCAGTTAATGAGGCAATTTGTCCCAGAACAGATGAGTGCCTGAAGAGGTTATGACCCTCATGAGAAGTCTGAATTGAAGCAGAGTCCTTCTAGAGACCTGTGCCCTCGGAGAGAGAGATTTATGCTGGATCAAGTTGTCTCAAGTAGAACTTGTAGTCTCAGGGAGAGATCCATGCTGATGCAGCTCACTTGTGACCCAAAAGGACAGCAGAGAGTGGAAGAACTGTTGTCCTGAGTGGACCCACAAGGAGAGGTCTGTTTAAGACTGTCTTCTGTAGGGAGGGACCTCCACGAAGCAGAGGAAGGACTCAAAGCCATTCTCTGTAGTTGTGGTTGAAGACTATGGTAAAATAAACGTCCTTCTGCGAAGGACCCCAGAGGAACAGGGGAAAGGACTCAAAGGAGTTATCCTGTATAACTGTGATACAGGTCATAATGGAGTAAGAGCCCCCTTACAAGCCATAGAAGACCTCAGGAGCTTTGGTGTGTCTGTGGCCTCTGGTCCTGGCTGGAATGGAGGAGAGACAAACCCAACCCTGAAGTCATCATGCAGCAGAGCCAGCCGTGAGAGAGAGAGAGAAAACGAAAGGAATCTCCAGCTATGACACACTGAACCTGTCGTCCTCAAGATAACAGAAAAGACACTTTACAAGTGCTACAGTAACTGTCTCAAAAGGAAGAACCTTTCTTCCCCCTGGACTGATACAAAGGAGGGAGAAATGCTTTTGTAAATACTTATGATGATTTTATAAAAAAGAAGAAACCTTTCTCCTGGGCTGTTAAAGCAAGGAGAAATGCTTCGTTAGACCTGGCACCTGGCCAAATGTCCAAACTCACAGGGGAATAAAGACTGAAGAACCCATAATAACCTAATATTTTTTTCATAAGATAAGCTAGTTTAATTAGAACTGTTGTAGTATATATTATTCCTCAATTTTTATCTTGCTAGTAATAAATCTCAGTATTATTCCCCTTATGTCAAGCCTCTGTTTTGTCTGTATAAAACCTCTCTTGACTTATAGTAATTGTGTGGAGGGGGGAGTTTGAGTAAAAAAAATTGATCCCTGGTAAAACCCATGACAACAATAAAATAGGGAGAAAAAATAAGTAATAGTACCTAGACTGTAAGACCAGAATTTTGCTCTCAAATTGAATCTTAGCTTGAATTTCTTGTTCCATCAAACTCAAGTAGCTAAGACTGCAGACCAAAACCCATAATTTTATACAACAGTACAAAAACTTAGATATGGTACATGTAACTCCCAGAATTAAAATAAATTACAGAAAATTAAAAGTGGTGTGCCCTCCTGAGTGTCAGTGAGGTTAAAATCCAGCCCTTCCAGCACCTGGGCGTGGTAGCTTTGGAGACCAGGGCCAGCAGAGCAAAGGCAGCAGAGATTATGACCAGGGAGAAGAAAACACTCTTGCCAGTTTCTTGGGTAATCAGTGTGTGTTCCTGAGGTCTGTCCCTTGGCAGCACCCAAAAGAATCTCCATTGTGGGGTTGCTGCTCCTGTAGTGTTTAGTTTTTTTACACTGCTTGTGGCCGCTGGACTGTCGACAGTCAGGGACAACAGGCTCACATGCAGCAAAGGAGCATTGCAGGCAGTTATGTGTAAAGAAAAAGCAGAATCAATTCAAGGTTTCTTGATGTAATTGTAAGTAGATTTCATATCTGGGTACCATGCCAGAAACAACTCCTAAATTCATCCATCTGGCTCTTTGAGAACTTCAGGTTATAGCAACATTTGTCTTTTTGACTTGTCAGTAAAATAAATTCTAACAATTTTTAGCAATCAAAAAAACATGAGTTTCCCTTTAGTCTGGCACTGTCTTTGAGATTGAATTAATCACCTGGGATCCGGTTATATCTGTCTGACTCAGCACTAGTTTGGCAGTGGTATTACTGCAGCCGCGATCTGCTTTATTTCACATCGCTGTCAGATTTGAGGAGTGAGGAGCTATGCACTTTATCGCCTCCATCTCTGCCTGCCTCTGCACAGTTGGAAGGACAGCTGTGTGACATTGGCTTTGGGTGGTGACTCTTTCTCAACAAGGGGTCCACCTGCCAAGGGAGAATCTCCAATGGCCTTTTTCTATCAGCTCATTCCAGTTTGCAGTGTAAGACTGCACCTAGCAAGCAGCTAGGTCCCTGAACTAGTGACATACTTTCTGGATCATAATAAGAATCTTGGTTTCAATATTTTTAGGGAGTGGATGTAGATAATGGACAGTGTCTATATTTCCACAGGAAGTTCTATTCCATTTTAAATCGCCTTTGAGTTCATTTATATTACAATGGAGTAGAATTAAACTTGGGCTTCAGGATAGTTTCTATATGCTCAGCTGTGAAGTGTTTAAGGTATCTGCATCATCAAAGCATTGCTGTATCATCTGAGGACCAGCATAAATTCCTAATGAGGAGCAGTCTTTTGAAAATAAGCTCGCACAGTTACTGTGACAGCAAATGCATAGGACTATTTAGAAGAAACGACCAAAACGCATCCATGCTAAGTACATGGGAGTCTCACAATCTGCGACTTACAGTAGTTTTGAAGGGTGTTTCCTGGACTTCCTAATCTTATTCCACAGAAGGGCAAAGGGGCTCCAGTTCCCTCACTTTTGAGAAGTAGCTGGTGAAGGCCTATCAGCATGACCTGGAACTTAGTGTCATCCAAAAAATGCAGATCACCAGCAGAGGGGAGCTTATAGGGCTGAGTGCAAGAGGGACACTTTCTGACCCCTTAGTTGTTCACTCTGGCTTCATTTGTCCCAGTACACTAAGCAGTTCTGGGGCCCAAACCTGGCCATCAGCCTGGAGTCACATTCTTACATTTTTAGTACAGTTTCAGATACATGCCATCTAAGATTTTTCCAAACAGGTGCTAAGCATGCTTTTGGAGTTAGCACAGGCCAGCGGGTATTTCCATTAAGCAGCCTGGATGACTTTCAGGGTCAGAATTAAGCAATGTGGATATAAGCAGTGATGAGCCATTTGACCTCATGGTCAGAGAACAGATCTTGGAGGGTTTTATTTACTAGCATAGATGTAAACTCTGGAAATATGATTAATCTCAATGTTTGTTTTATCCCTTTCAGGTATTCATACACTATTCCTTCTGAACTTCTATTTACAAGAAACTTCTATTTACAGGAACTTCTATTTACAAGAAATACATGATCAAGTCTATAACACAATTCTAGTAACACCTTTTGTGTATTTAGATGACTAAAGTATTCCCCAGCTCTAATTTAGCCACTGCTCCCACTTAGGATGTTTAGGTAGCATTTATGTAGCATACATATGTAGCATGTTTTTATTACTTAAAGGGGGACTCAAAGAAGCCAAAGCATTGTGGGTGGATGCCATCATCTGTGAATGTCATAAAGGGGAGTATAGCAAGGGACTTGATCTTCAAAGGAAGTGCCTAAGCATGGTCTGAAAGTGACTGACTCTCCCAATGTGGTTTGCAGCTATGCCTTCCTTTTACTGGAAACCCTACCAATGTCAGAAGCTGCAGTTGCTTCAGCCATTACCTGCTCAACAGAGTATTTTGCAGAGAGTTAATTTGGATTTATCCACCAAACCCATTCTCCATCCATGGAAGGGCAGGCCTGTATTTCCAACTTCCAGGCAAAAATCCTTGCCAGAATTTCAGTTCCAATACTAGCTCTCCTTTTGCCAGGGTTGGCCTGACCAATCTGGAGTTTAGGATGTTGGAGGTGTGAGATTGTCTACCTTCGGGAAAGGAGTACATCTGACCATGAATGTTCCTGAATGTCCTGTACTCAAGGCAGATTCACTAACTGCACAGACTGGTGTGGGCAGGTAAGAGTTACCTTGGAGAGATTGAGCTCTAGAGAGTAGCTCCTTCTTGGGTACTAACTGCTCTATTATCAAATTGAGCTCATGACACTATTGACTTAAATTTCTGATTAAAAAAATTAAATTCCTGTTCACCTGTTTAATTATATTTCAAGAAATTGAATGAGGTCCAACACACTGAGAAGGGTCTGTTTTTTTAACCTAAGTCCGTGCTGATATACCCCTGAGTAGTGTTAAATATGTGTATCACTCTTAAGCATCTGCCTTTGATCCCACAGGATGGAACAGGGAGGGATCCAGGCTGACACCCAAAGACCAGCTGTGCTTCTGTCAGCATCCGACTCTTGTCTTGCTCAATATCTTCTCAAGTGCCAAATCTTGGCTTTGGATTTTGACCCTGCCTTGGATTCATAAGACTGCATTAGGATAGGTGTGTCAAATTGACAGAGACATCCTCAGAGAGGTGAGAAATCATTTTCCCATGGAAATAGACCATGACTTTTCTTCATCAATAACATTCACATGGAACAGAAGAACTAAAATATTCCTGAGCGGACTACATTTGTATTTTAAATTTCCGTGTCAGCTCTTCAGCACCAGGGCCTGGTGAGAACAGGCAGCAGCTGAAGCAAACCTCCTTCCTACCCACAAATCAGACATGGCCTCTTTATTCATACTTTATGTATTTACAGTGTTTTAAACTAATTGTCTCAGCTGGATATTACCTTGCTTTTCAAACATGGCATTTATCACTTAAAGGGTGATTTACAAAATTCTTCATAATTCACTAACAGGTGTATGTCAGTGGTTACTTTCTACTGAAGGAGGAAGCAAGAACAGTGTTTTTAAGAATGACACACTCTTACCTGACTTATTTGGAAAAAGAAAATTGTTAGTAAGTGTTTTGATATAATTTTAATCATATTTAATGATAATTTTATAAAATACAATTTGAATCAATGAGACCAGTCACTGACCAGTCATTTTTCAGTTGGATTTACAATTTTTCCCATGAAGAGGATGCTCTGAGTATATTGATCAACAATCAACAGCAAAAATGGACGGTTGAACTTAACAACAGGAGGAATAGAATGAGGAAGAAAATCTATGCCAGTGACTGCGGCAGCCTCTGTGCCATTCTCATGAATCTTCAGCAAGGCCTTGTGAGCAGCCTACAATAAAATACAGCAAGAATTAATGTATGTAGAGGGTGCAATGATTCAAAGTAACACTAAGTTAATTCAACTACTGTCTTTCACAAAAACTGCTGGTAGGCCAGGAACCAGGAAGAAGGGCAATAAAGCTCATGGTGGTTTTTTTAGCAATGGTATCTCAAAAAGCAAGTATTCTCACATTCAGTGTTCCTCACCACAAATGTATCCAATACACACCTTTGCAACTGCACACGTTGTAGAATTAACTGACTATTCAAGTAAATTCACAAGGAATGACAGTTTCAAAGGGAAAGGAAGTCAGACTCCAGAACCACTCTGTATGTATTCCTAATAGCACATGCATTACAGTTTAGCCAGTAGACTACAACCTTGATACCAAATTTTTGTTAAATTTTTTGGGGCATTTTTAATATATTTCTTTTACTAGCCCTAAAATGTTAGAACATTGTAAGTGCTGCTTTCAGAATGGCTGTAAGAATGCTAGTCTTTATCTTCACATTGTTTTCAGTAAATGGGATGTTTCTCTCAGGTCTTACATTATTAGCACATATCAGAGCCTTCAATAGTAACAGCAGTTTTTAAATGATTTAAAATTATACAGTGAATCTTGGGAAAAGGCCACTTTTTTCTGGTAGATATGCTGATGCAAGACATCCCCAACAGTTATCCATGGACACTTCTTTCACATGCAGAAAAAGAGCTGTGTTTAGTTTCTGGTAAAATGCTAAACCCAGCTCTTCACCTACCACCCACCTTTGCCTGTCAGACAAAAGACAGATCTTATCTCCAGATCTTGGAGAAGCCTGAGAGAATTTACAGTGACTTTATCAGCTAAGTGTTCTGTTTTGGAGTATCAGCCAGCCCTAGCAATAAGTAAAATTTCACAACTTATCTTAGGATAAGGCACTTGAGTGTTAAGAAATGCAGACTACTGTTTCTGCTGATAAACTTACTTTTGAAACCTTCACATCAAGGTTTCCTGTGATTCCAGACAGATCAGCCTGATCAGAAAACACATCAGTTACACCCAGATTCATAAAGATCTTCTTTAAGTCATAGTTGCCCGAAACTGATAGTTTTGGAATATGTACTTCTATCCTCCTGTTAATTCAAAAGAAAATTATGGTAATTATTGCAATCAAAACATGCCTTGGACTGAAGATTCCCAACTTGCTGGTGGTTCTTCTGTGCTAAAATGTTGGTCTTTTAATCTAAGAGAGATGGCAAGAAAAAAAGATGGGAAGAGGATAGTCTGGAGGATAAGGAAATTATGGAAGGAGGAAAACATCAGTTGGGCTTTCTTGTATGATTCTGTAACATAGTCACTTGGTAAGACAGCAAGCAGTGGTGCTGCCAGCATTTTTAGGACTAAGTTTGCATTGCTTTTCTAACCTTGATGGTTTTTCTTTTGGAATTCACACCCCATTCCCTCTGAGGGATCTAGTTGCTATGAAACAGTATTACCTCTCTTAACATAATATGCTTAAGACAAGAGAAATGGAGACACTTAATATCAACTAGAAAATATATGGGGAAAAAAATTAAATTTTCCACCTCCCAGACCTCTTCCCTTACCACAAGGCAATGCTGATTCTAATTTCTGCTTAAAGTATCAAATCATCAAATCATTTGGTCTGACGCTTTACATTTATTTCATTGCTTAAATCTTCCATCAACAGCACAGTCTTGTAATTGTAAAACCTGATCATAGTATTCAGACTTTGGATTCTGACTACCTCAAATCATCAAATTAAAATCCTATATTTACCGTCTTTGAAGCAATTTTTCCCATTTAGACACAGTGTCTTTTGTTAGGCCACGTTCCAACTGTTTCATTTTTCCTTCATTGGGCAGGATAAACAGTGCTGCAACATCTCCCTTGTAAGGAATCTGCACGACCTCACAAGACAACTTCCTGTCAGAGTATGCTTTATAAAATCCATCTCGAGTCATCATCTTCACTTCAACTGAGGTCTTTGCATTCACATGGAAATAATCCTTGTGGGTTCCCCTAATATTGAAAGGATTTTCCCAATAGGCTTAAAACAAAAAAGAAATAATGCAATTGAATACCGACTTCAAGGAGGATGTCTTAATATAGTCTAGTCTAATGTACACTAGATAAACCCATATCTGAAGATTTACACTCTTACTTGTAGATAAAAGGTATTTTGAGTTTATTAAAGGTCTTGTTTCCTGTCATCTTTGCTGTACTGTGTTCAGCAACAACTAAATATCTCAGGTTAAATTTTGTACAACACCTTTCTAAATCAGATAAATTACATGAAGTAACTTCCTCATATTTCCTTACGTTTTATTTGAAGCAAATGAAAGCTGACCAGGAACCAGTGAGTTGCTATCTGTTTTCAGAATATTGCTTGTAAAACAAGTTTCACAGCAGATGTCTGCCCTTTAAAAGGTAACATGTTAAGCTCCTTACATGCTTTTTCATATGTTCTTCATCTTGTAGCACTAAGGAAAAGCTAACATGCCAGAGGAACCTGAACTTCTGGACCTGAACATAACTGCATTATGGTAAATGGGATAGGGCTTCCAAGTCTTTGATCTTCAAGGTGGTTTTCTCTTGATGTTTATTGAACTGAATCTTCTATGAATTTTTTTTTGTATTAAAACAGGTCACTTGCTAAACAAATAAACCAGGATTACATCTTGCCATTCTGCAAGTATGTTCTTTTTTAATATTGACTAGAAATAAACTAAATTTGAAAAATAAATAATGGAATGTGAACTTCATAGTATTCTGATTACTTTATAAGCTTTGCTCCTTGCCCTCCAGAAAAGAAATGTACTCTGGTATGTTACTCAGACTAGGGCACTTAACACTAGGGCATCCAAATTTAATTTAAGTACCTGAAATAAGATCTCTTTTGCTGAAAGATCGTCTATTTCTAAACATTCATTTCTGTTTGGAAATTCTATGTTTGTCCTGCATGCTGCTACAAATGGGTATAACATCTAAGAAGTTAATCATTGCCAAAGCAATGCATTCACAAATACCTTTTGGGATATGTATAATGTGATGACATTTAGACTTCAACTTCAGAGGTACCTACCCATTTTAGACATGGACTGTAAGTAAATTAAAATTGTTGGCAATTTTTAATAATCCGCATTTTTAGAATTTAGTTTTCTACTTCATACAGCATATGAAAACCTTTTAATTTAAAAAATAATAAGTACATGAAGTTGGATGGAAAAAATTAACAATGCAAGAATCTGTTGTGCTCTGGCAATTCCTGAAACTTGAAGATTGCAAATAAATGGACTTTTATGCTTAGAAGTCTAGACATATGCTAGAAAAACTTAGACCTGGAAAGCATTTCAAAGTGTGAGGACTTTCAATATTTTTATCATGATAACGTCATCTAAACACTTACCTTTTTTTAAAATTTATTCAAAATTAACTTGGCATATTTGTTTTAGTGCAGGTGAAGCAGATGTTGCAGTAAGCAGCATCTGTGTAACTTACCTTTGAAATAAATATAGTTAACGATTACCATTAGGGTGTTTGGATCAAGTTCTTTAAGTATTTGCTTTATATTCCCATGGGTTTTATTCTTTACATGTTCATTGATCTCTTTTTTAGCTTCAGTGAAATTCTGGAAGTTACTAGAAAGAACTTTCCCCCTGTACAGTTTTTTGATGTTCTTCACAAATGTTTTCAGTGGCTTCAGGTCATTGTCCATGAACAGGGTGTTCCCCATACTCAGCTGCATCTGGTTGCCAGGGCGGTTCAGCAAGAGGAGGAGATGACGAAAGCCGTCATGTATCTCCTCCTCCCGAGTGCTGGTGAGGTTAAAGGCCAGCCCTTCCAGCACCTGAGCCTGGCTGGTGGCTCTGGAGCCCAGGGCCAGAAGGGCAAAGGCAGCAGAGATGCTGACTGGAGAAAAGAAAATGTTCTTGCCAGGTTCTTGGATGATTGCTTGCCTGTAAAATTGAAAGGCAAAGTCTGTGTTGCTGGGGACTATCCGCTGGCAGGACTCAAGAGGATCTCCCTCATGGGAATGTTGCTCCTGGGAGTCAGTTGCATTGGGCTGGTCACTGTGGTGGTTGGTCTGGGTCTGGCTGTGAACACTGAGGTGAAGCATGGCCACCAGAAAGCACAGTGGTAGGGTGGCCTTCATCTTTCTTCGCAACTACTGCACGGACAAAGAACAAAATGGTCTTAGATGCTGGAGGTCAGCTGTATCAGCATCTCATTTTTTTGTTTCTGTCTGCTACTGCCTTCAACTGGTAATCACTGTTACCTCCTGACCTACTCCTTTGATATGGAAGTGTTTTTTCAAATCACTTGCTTCTGAGTTTATCTGTAATTCCTATCCATTCTATTGCTTCCTACTTCAGTTCTGCTTTACTCTAGCTACAAAAGTTCCTTGTTACTGGACAAAGAAACACATGGGGAAAGAAAGAAAAAAAGTGAGTATTAAAGAAAAATAAGAGTCAGAGGGGGGAGAACGAGAGAAAAGGTTTTTTTTTTTCTTTTTTCTCTGTGTAAATCCACTTTATGGCAAGGCAGCACAACAGAAGCATTCTGATTAATTCTTTTATGTTCATGTCTTAAGAATTCTTGGGATTATTATGTTATTTGGGGTTGAATGAGGTTTATGTTAAATGACAATGCTATGTCAATGGAAAACAATATGACATTGCAGCATTCAAAAATTATATTTTCTCTTTTTACTGACTCATTTTAGCATACAAACTGACTAATCATGAGAGTTGGTAAAATTTTTCTGCTTCAATACCTGGTTAGGTTAGAATATATTTGTCTATTTTAAATGACCACTCATGTCACATGTTCCGGATGGGGGATACACACAGGAAGGAACACATCTGGTCATGAGAGGGTGAGGTCACTGGCATGGGCTTGGCCTCTCCTGTCTTTCCAAACCTGGTATCAGCAGGAAAGCCTTCTTTTGTAAGGTAAATGGGCCTATAGCCAGAGTAGTGCTCAGCAGTAAGATGGGATCCTGGTGTCTTGAACATTTCTAGTGACTGTGCCTGATTTTTTGTTTGTTTGCTTACTGCTTTCTCCTTCACCAGTGAGACCCAGCACATGTTGGGATGATTTGTAGTGTCTAAGATGCTTAACTTGTCAGAAAACAGGTAAGAGCTATTCCCATTAAAAATGTACCAATGACAAGAAAAGTAACTGTAAATAGCCTTCACCTAATGTCTTACTTGAAACAGAACAGCTTCAGGGCAGAAGCTCCTGAGTTACCCGCTCACCCCCAATCACTGGTAAAGGCACTCAAAGCCATGGGTTCAGCAGAGCAGATGAGAGGTTTACTGGTATTTTCCCCACCATATGTCAGCAATCTGACTGCTAAAATTTGAGTGAAAATGAGCCAACTTATCCTTCTGCAGCTTTGCACGATGTGATCTGAGTAAATGTGAATTTACAGGGGAAGTTGACATAGCAAAATCAATTTGTGAATTCTGTCTGGACCATTGTGGTGCAAGTCTTTCACTCATTCACTTCAGTTTTGGTTATCTGGTTGTAAGTTTTAGGGAAAATTGGTAAAGGCAAATAAAAGACAGTTAAGAAGTCATAATACTTCCCCATTGCTATTTAAACAGATTTCTTCTAGATGTTTTTTAGCTATTTGGGAAAAATAGTCAGAGCAGAGTTATACTTGTGGAGCTATTATATTATATCCCTAGAATTTACTATTCAATATTTCTTGAAAATAAGTTCACCTGTCATTTGAGTGCTTAGAAATCAGGTTTTATCCTTGAAAGCAGATGTGCTTTATGACTCACTTAGCTAAATGCCAGACAGCTGCATCAAAATCTTTAAGTTAAAGATAACTGGGTACTTACATTACACTCAGAAGGCTCTTGCTCTCATATGAGTTGTGCTGTTTCTTGCTGCTTTACTCATACTGTTGTTTTCCTCTGTTAAACATTACATGGCTTCAAGTACATATTACCTAGAAGCACAAAGGTGAATGCTGATGAAGCATTCATTGGATGTTATATGCTTCTGTCCACATTTCCTCACTCCAAACAGAGAGCAAAGACCATGGGGCCTGGCTGGTCAGTAGAATGGAGTGTTGCATGCAAAAGAATAAGCAAATATTTATTGGAAATGAAATTTTGGTACCAAGAGCAGTTGCTTTTCCCTATATGCTACCTGAGATGGATATAACTGTTCTTCTGGAGACACATTTTTGCCCAGCGCTAAGCTTTGAAGACCAGGGTGTGGGAGCTGCAAGGAGCACCACTTGTACTCAGCCATGCTTCCCAACCTACTGGACTCCATTTACGTGTCAACATGTCTCTTATTTCTACAGAGTAGAGACTCCACTGGTCACTATTCAGAAGCCAATGAATTGTCTTGGCCTCATAAACATTGGCACTTCTGTTCATTTTTTTTTGAAGCATGTAATGTTTATCTGAAGACACAGATAAATGCTGATGTAGACATGAAGAGAAGGTAGAAGTCAGTGATAGCAGGGCCAGCTGGCTTTAATGTTTGCTGTTGCCAATGTGCATAATTGCTATCTGCAAACACACTTTGAAGAGGAGAGGTCCATGGGCAGTTGTGCTACCACATACAACTTTCTAGCTTATTGCCACAAGTGCTAAAACCTCTCCTGAGGTGTGTTATGGACTGCACTGGGACTTTAGTTTTTTGATTGTGCATCTTGCGCATCTGTTACGACCTGCTAAACCAAGCTAACTTCCTCTTTTATGAAAAGCAGAGCAGAAAAGCTAATTGATATGCAACTTACTTTCTTCCTCCCCAAATGAACTTGGCAGCAGTTCAGAACAGTCTCACACTCTGAGGCTTTCTTTGAACCTTGGTTTAGTTGCAAGAGAAGAGGAAGCCTGGTCAGTGGAGTCCACTGTGCAGCTGCAGGGCCAGCTGAAGCAGAAAGTAACAGGAGAGAGACTCAGTGCTGTAAAGAATTATGTGCAAGGGTTGGGGCTGATTCTGGATTCCCTTCATGACTCTGCGGTGAACAAAAGCATGCTTCAATAGAGTGAGAAAACTGTGCCAGAGACAAAACCACAAATGTTTTTGCTGTTCAGACATTCACCTGTATTAGTCTCTTATTGAAAGTCAACATGGGTTGATTTTGAAACTCTTAAAAAAAATCTTCCTCTCTTTGCTTCATTTATCCTTTTTCTCAGGAGGTGGTAGCTTGAAGAAGAGGTTCATTGTCCTTTCAGGGAGGTCAGCAGAAGTTCTACAAGCCAAGAGCTGGTCCACCACAGGACCTGTTTCTGGAGAGAGCAACCTGCAAAAGGTGCCTACACTGCTACTTTGTTTTACACCCTAGTTGCTTCCTAAACATGTGACTATACTCCTGCTATTTGACTCCAGGGCTTCTGTTACAAGCTGCCTGGCTGCTTTCAACAGCAGATGCTCAGCATGCCTTGCAGGCAGCCCTGGCCATGCACCCCGAATGCAATTCGTGCCCCAAGCATCATTCAGTAGAAACATTTTCTAGGGCTGTTACAAAATTCCTGTTATTTTGGACACTGAAAGAAAAGCAACGGCAGTGTTTCAAAGCAGCAAAATGTCAGTCTTGGCTGGGGAAGGACCTGGACTAAGTGTTTGCAGAGCAGTCACAGCCACCCCACTCCAGATCTGTAACATCCACATTACAAAACATGTGTCTAGTACAAATGTATTGGCTGCCCCAAGGCTGTCTTCATGTCCCATCCAAAAAGATGGTATATGCATCGCCAAAATCGCCACTGCTTACTCCAGCACCAAACTCTAGCTGAGAGGATTCAGTCATTGTGGGGGAGTCAGGCAGTGGTGGCTCTGGAGCAAACTCAGTGTTAGGTTGAAGAACTTACCTAAAGTATGACTTCAAGACATAGATGGTTGCAGTCAGGATTTCCCATTAATTTCCATTCTCCCAACAGGATTGAAAGGTCTGCCTGCCCTGGCTTTGAATTCAGCAAGGGAAGGAAAATGCATGGAAAGTAAGCTACAGTCAGTCTGGTAACGGTTCACATAAGAATTTTCCCTGCATTTATTTTTCTAAAAATACTTTTTTTTTTTTTTAGCTCTCTTATACCATTTGACAGAGCCCACTTGCTCATTCATACTGTAGATGGAGATTAATGAGGATTAATTGTTACTGTAATGAGTTTTTAATAATTTGCATAATTTGAGAGGTAAACATATCCATTTCAAGCAATGATAATAGAAGCTACAGATGATGAATGGTATTATCAAATTATTCATAAGAAACACAGATCTATGATTCTCATTTAATCTAGGTAAAACTGGGGTTCACATCTCAGTCAAACATAATATAGCAGAAGTTCAGTTTCTGACTGCCACTAAAATCATTACTTCAGGATAAAAAATTCATAATTTGACAATGTACTCAAGATTTTCCTTAGTTTTCTTTTAATAGTTGAATGCTCCCAACTAGCTAAGTGCAATGAGTTTCTCAACTTGCTTATAAAGATCTGTTCAAAATGATTGTGTTACTATTTCCTTATTATTAAGCCTTGAAAATAATAGCTCAGCTCTAAAGCCTCAGGAAAGAAAGATCTTTCCTTTCCATGTGTTGTATTTATTGATTCTGAGGAAAACTGTAGAATTTATATACTGAATACACAGTTTTCTGTATCATGTAGAAAGTTAACTTCTCAAGCCAGAAAGGCTGGAAACAGGTTTTCTAAATCCATGTTTATGAACCAAACCAAAAATGTCTTAGTAATCATCTGTACTTCATGAATACATTGGCAGATGTTTGAAAGAAATGTTAAGGTATTTGATATTTGTTGGCCAAGTTATGTTTTTATACAGGAGCCCTGCTGTTATTAAAAGAGTGTAATTTTAAAACTCCAACTTTGAAAACTCTGGTTATGCTAGTGGAAAGTTTGTCCATGAAAAAGTGTTACTGATCCTAAGCAGTTATTTATTTTTTTTGTAAAGTAGGAATCATTGGTTTAAAAGAGGCTAACTTAAAATCTTATGTAAGACATGCAAACACAGGCTCTGGATGCACTAAATGTCTCTCACTGGCTTGATTAATTTTTCTCTTTAGCACATTTGTTAAAGGAACACAGTTTCGGTCTTAGTTCTAATATAAACACAGTTCATGTGCAAGGTCATTCTGATCTGGTGCATTGTGTTTATACTTCCAAGGGAGAAAACCATGTTGATTTTTGTAATTGATATTAAAGAGAACTCTAGCCTCATGTTTTTACTTGGTTAAGACTGTAAGCATTGCTGATTTCTGTAAGCAGTTACACAGTGGCTATTTAATGAACCATGACTAACAAAGTAATAAGGTTTAATTAGCCCAACCTAATCTGGCAGCATGCTGCTGGCACACTATTTGTTAGTACAGCTGGCTAGTGATGCATGTATGCATATGAAATAAAGATCAGTCCTTGAAGTTTTTCTTTGCTTTTCAAATGTTGTGTAGTTGAATTTCATGTTTTCTCATACAGACTCTGCTTCACTCATACAATAGAAAAACAGGTCTCAGTTAATAAGATTAACGGATTAATTTGATTTGAGTTTTGGTAGAGGCTACTTTCAAGCTTGACATTGGCAATGCCTATACAAATTTCACATTTCTGTTGTTTAATCATGGCAAAAATTTGGGTCACACAAGAAACCAAAACCTGCATGGACAAGATCCTAATCTTGTAATATCTCCAACATGTACCATTGTTGCAGGGTGCAAAAGCTCCAAGTAAAGCACATAGGTAGACTGCTTAAAGCAGGATTGGATCTACACAGAGATAGTAATTGATTAATTTTTAAAGCATCTTCATTTATACATTAAAAATAAGATTTAAAGTATATAATAATCTTAAAAATAAGATTTTTTTTTTTGTTCACATCTTATTATTTTGTCTACCATGCCTTACCTGGATTTCCAAACCTGAAACTCTGAGCCAAGCTTTCATTTTTTGTTGTTGTTTTTTTTTGTTTGGTTTTTGTTGTTGTTTTTCTTTGGGTTTTTGTTTGTTTGGTTTGGGGTTTTTTTGTGTTTTGTTTGTTGTTTTTTTTTCCCTACAGAGAATCTAACCTACAGTTGCACTCAATGATAACCACTGAATAGTGAGAGGACAAGAACTAAATCTATATTCATTAGTTCTGGCTAGTGCACCCTCCATGTTCTTCCCAGCAAAATTTAGCAGGTCTTTGAGAAAGTCCCATAAAGGAAGTGAGGGAATTTCGTAGGAACAAAGACTGGACAGGAGAATTGTAAAGGGAAGTCCCTGATGCAGTGACTCCTGGGAGCAATTCCATCTGAGGAAACGCAGTTCAGTGACTCTCAATCTATCTAGTGGAGAACAGAGTATTGGAAATTCCAGAAAGAGGCTGAAGTGGAAAAGCAAGAGAATTCTGTGCTTCTCTAACAAAACACACGCATCCACTCAATAATAAAATCTTGTTCAACTTCTGTCCAGCCATGTTGTTCAGTAGTTTCTTGAAGCAACATTATAATCAATAGGCAGACAAACATTAAAACTTTGAGATCATAATCACTCATTAAAACATTACATTTCTAAATACTGTCCCTCTATACAACATATTGCACTTTTCAGGAAAACATAGCCAACAAGTGTGCCAGTGTGTTTTCCCCATGGGTTTCAACTGCAAGGCTGCTTTCCAGGAGATGTGTAAGTAATTTATAGCTCTCAAGCTGTAGTATTTAGTGGAGTGTCCAGTTAGTATGTGGGAGTGAAACCTAATCACACAGTGGATTTGTTACTTGCTGGCTGTCATTTACAAGATAGTGAAGAATAGAACTGACATCTGAGTGAGAAAGAATCATGAAAATTACTCATCTTTGCACAGAAAGCCATCAATATGCGTCACAGAGGTTAATTTTGTGCTGGTTCAGATCTATGAACTCGAAGTCCAATGTGAAAACAATGAGGAAAAAAGGGGTTTTAATTAATGTCTTTGAAGTAGTTTCTAAAGAAAGACTGGAACACCCCTAAAATCTACAGAGCGCCAAAAATAATTCCCTGTTTTTGCCCACAGAAATGAGATACAAGGCTTGGGTCTCAGTGGTTAGTTCAGTGTTGCCAAACTCCATGAATACTGAAGTGTTTAGAGAGGCTGTTTTCCCCTTAAACTTCTTCTGACCTTTCATCATCTTCCCCCATCCAAATTCCATCTCCATCCAAAGCACACATATCACATCCAAATGGAGTGCCTTGGAAAGAAAACGGAGTTGGATTTCTTGGGGGATCAGGGGAAGAACATTTTGGGGAATCAGTCAGTAAAAAAGAAACTAGATAAACATAGTCTTTACCATTAAAAAATAGAAATAAATAATAATAGTCTGACCACTCTTACTGCCTCTAAACAAATTTGTTCTTTTAATTTTCCTGTGTTAAATTACGGTGCGTTTCTGTGGTGCCTTCATCTGTACAGCAATACAATACAGAAAAGATACCTTTTTTTAAAGAAGCAAGAATTAAAACTGCATGTGTTTACCCCAGCTGTGCTTTTGTCCTCTGTCTTTTTCTTAATTTCTTTTTTTTAGTAAAGAAAGTGAATTATTTCTTTAAAGAACCACCACGTTATATTATCTAAAAACTGGCCAAGACATGAGTCATCTTAGATTGGGATAGCTCTGAGTTTCATTTGTGATTCATTGGACTGTACTGAATGAGTTGGAGGCCTGAACTAAACACTGGGTTTGAATCTAGCATACCAGATCTACATAATCAAAAAGAGAGGTAGTCATCATCTCAGTGAGTTGGGCAGGGAGCAGTTTGTGAGCAGATACTGGGGTGCAATTAGAACAGATGTAAATATGTCTCAGAAAAGAAACTCCTTTTGCTGTGATGCTCTACAATTGCTGCAGGGCTTGGTGCAGAGAGAGCCCCTTATTCACAAAATAAGGAAGAAGGGGCAAGAGGTGATTGTGTCACATCAGCTGCCAGCCCCTACATGAGCTTGCCTTGGGGAAGAAAGATTGTAAGCCAATCCCAAAGACTCAAGGACATCCGAGAGTCAAAAATTTGAAGCCTTATATATCCACGGAAGTACCTAAACAAAAGACTATACAACTAAATCCTTCTGGACAAACTGTCCAGCACACAGCTGGATAAACACATTGTATACTGGTTGAGCACAGAGGGTAATAGTGAACGGGATAACATCAGACTGCTGACCTGTCACTAGTGGGATTCCATGAGGCTCCATCTGTGCTCTTCAACGTCTTCATAAATGACTTGGACACAGGACTGAAAGGGATACTAAGCAAATTTGCAGATGACACAAAACCCAGAGGAGCTATTGACTCCCTTGAAGGCAGGGAGGACCTGCAGAAAGACATTGACAAATTAGAGGACTGGGCATATTCTGATTCTGTGAAAGTGTCACATAAAATAACACAGGAGAGGAAAGTGAAGGGCAGAATTTTATTCTGAGTGTTTCCGAGTTTAAAGCTTTAAGGGCTCTATGTAACCAGCGTGTGACATCCAGCCAACCTTTGAACTTCAAGCAAGGGAGAAAGAGCAGTGTAGTTCCACTTGCATGAGCCTGAGCCTGTGCCTTCCATCTTACTGATGGTGGTGAAAAGTTCAGTGTTAAATCTTCTCACCTAAAGTAATTTCACCTTATTCTCTTTCCATTGGCATCACTTTCTGGCTTATTTTTCGGTCGTTTATAAACATTCGGTCATTTATAAACAAGTTGAATAAAGCTGGACCCAGTATTGATCCCTGGGGAATGCCAGTCACTACAGGCCTCCAAAAGGATTCTGCTATGCTGATCATGACCCCCTGAGCTCTGCCATTCATCCCATCCTTGATCCACCTCACTGTCCATTCATCTAACCCATATGTCCTGAGCTTACCAAGAGGATGTTATGGGAGACCTTGCAGAAGTTGAGGTAGACAATATCCATTGCTCTGACTTCACTGATCTACCCTGCCATGACATGACACAGAAGGCTATCAGATTGCTGAAGCATGATTTCCCCTTGGTGAATCCATTCTGACTTGACTACTCCCAATGACCTTCTTTTCTTGTATATGCTTGGTGTTGACCTCCAGAATGATCCATTCCATCACCTTTCTAGGGTGAGGTGAGGCTGATTGCACATTGGTTTTCCAGGTCCTCCTTCTTGCCCTGTTTGAAGATGGGAGTAACATTGGCATTCCTCCAGTCATCAGGCACCTCTTACATTCTCTGTGATTTTTCAAAGATGAAGGAGAGTGGCTTAGAAACAACATCTGTCAGCTCCCTCAGCTCTCACAGGTGCATCCCATCATGGCCCATGGATTTATGGGTATTAAGTCTGTCTAGCTGATCTCTAACCCAACCTTCTATGATCTAAGGGAAGTCTTTCTAATGCTCGTCTCTTTCTCTGAGGTCTGGGACTCCTGAGATTGGATCTCAGGAGTAAAGATTGAGGCAAAGAAGGCATTCAGTAATTTTGCCTTCTCTCTGTCTTCCGTTCCCAGGATACCAGTCTGATTCAGCAGTGGCCCTGAATTTTCTCTAATCTTCCTTTTGCTGCTGATGTACTTGCAGAAGCTTTTCCTTTTGTCCTTGATATCCCTTGCCAGACTCAACTGGACTTCAGCCTTCCTTGTCACATCCCTCCATACTCTGATGATGTTCCTATAGTCCTCCCACATAGCCTATCCCTTTTCCGCATTCCATAAATTTCTTTCTTTCATTTGAGATTTACTAGAAGCTCCCTGCTCATCCATGAAGGTCTCCTGACTCCTTTGCTTGATTTCTTGATCATGGATGCACTGGTCTTGAGCTTAGAGGAAGTGTTGCTTGAATATTGACCACCTCTCTTGGACCTCCTTCTCTTCTAGAGCCCTAGCCCATGGGATTTCTCTAAGTAGGTCTTTGAAGAAGTTGAAGTTAGCTCTTCTGGAGTTTAGGATTCTAGTCCTGCTTACTGCTTTTCTTCCTCCATGCAGGATCCTGAGTTCTACCATCTCACTGTCCCTACAGCCAAGGCTACCCCCAACCTTCATATCTTCAACAAGTTCCTTCTGGATTGTTGGTACAACGTCCAACAACAACCTTTCCTCATGTGCATCTCCACCAGTTGCATCAAAAATTTATCCTCAGTGATCTGCAGGAACTTCCTGGGCTGTGTCTGCTGAGCCATGTTGTCCCTCCAACAAATATCAGGGTGGTTTATGTCTTCCAGGAGAACCAATGCCTGTGACTGCAAGGCTATTTACAGCTGTCTATATAAAGCTTTTTACACCTGTCTCATGAACTTCCTACTCCTGATGAGGTGGCCTGTAGTAAATACCCACAATAGTGTTATTCATATTACCCTGTCCCTTAATTCTTAACCAGCAGATCTCAAGTCATTTGTTTGTCCCTGGGTAGAGCTCGATATGTTCCAGTTTCTCTCTCACATAAAGAGCAATTCTACTACCTTGCTTTGCTGAGCTGTCCTTTCTAAAAAGTACATAGCCATCTGTAACAATTTTCCAGTCATGAGAGCTATCCCTACCCCACAATGTCTCTGTAACTGCAGTGAGATCATGGCCCTATGACCGCACATAGATTTCTAGTTTTTCTTGTTTATGCATGCATTTGTGTACAGGCACTTCGTAGAGGTAATCAAACATGCAGGTTCCCTAGACAGGGTGTAAGAGGATTCACCATAGCCATAAATACTCTTGGTGTGGCCAGCTCAATGATTCTCATCTTGAGAGGCAGTCAAGGAACATCTGTCTCTGCACTGGCTGGTATGGTCTACTCCCCATGAGGAAGCAATGGCATGAACATTGCCCCTTTTGGCCCCAACCTCTGAGTCCTTAAGTTTAAAGCCTGTCTCACCAAATTGGCCTGCTGCCAAAAATTCTCTTGCCCATTTTAGACAGGCTAAAGTCATTAAAGTACTTACTGACATTGACAAACCTATTGATACAAAAGCCAAAACCTTCTTGATGGTACCAGCCATGAAGCCAGAGATTGATCTGCACTCTGTGCCTGCTTCTGGTTGTCCCTGTTTCTCTGACCAGTAGTACCACCTGTACTGACATCTCCTTCCTTGCCAGTTCTATCTGGGTGGAAGCAATAGCCTTTTCAGTGGCTGTGTAAGTAGATGCACTGGTTTTTGCTCTGAGGTGAGTGCCCACCATTATGGCAGAGACCTGGAGCATTTAGCACTTACCTGAGCTATGGGCTTACTTGAAGATTTCAGCACCCTCTCTGCACACCTTGCCTTCACCAACTACTCCACCACATCCTTCTGATGCACCATGCCCTGGTTGCTGTGCTCCCTAGAGCCATTTCAATCTCCTGTGGATGTTCCTGACAATGCCCCCTCCTTGCCAGATTGGCTTGATAGAGTTTCCAGATCCTGATGGGGATCTGAACTGCTGCTTGTGTGTCCCTGAGCACAGGTGATTATGCTGCTAGTAACTCATTCTGACATGCCAGGAGTATGCATGTGATATTTGGGGTTACCAATACTCTTTGAAGGTTGCAGGAGAGCACTACCTCGAGGAATATGTCTCTCAGGAGGACTCGCTGAGCCTAGAGGTTATTCTGATTTGCAGATAATGGATGTTGGCTGTGCAGATCTTGGTCATGGCACATTCATAACTGCCAAGTTCCTGGTGGCAATAGTCAGGTTTCCAGCCCTGATTAATCACCAAGTTCTTTTAGAGCGGAGAAATTAGCTTAGTATTGCCCAGAAATATCTGTTAATTACTAATTGTGTGACGATTGCTAGACTGTTGAAAAGCAAAATTAAATACCTTACATCATAAAATCATAGAATGGTTTGGGTTAGAAAGGATGTTAAAGATCATCTAGTTCCAAACCTGTGCCATGGGTAGGGACACCTTCTACTACATCAGGTTTTCTCAGGGCCCCATCCAACCTGGCCTTGCACACTTCCAGGAATGGGGCATTCACAACTTCTCTGGGCAACAAGTTCCAGTGCCTCAGCACCCTCAGACTAAAGAATTTCTTTCTAATATCCAATCTAAACCTTCCCTCTTTCAGTTTGAAGCCATTGCCCCTTATCCTGTCACTACATGCTCTTGTAAATAGTCCCTCTCTATCTTTCTTATAGGGTCTCTTCAGGTACTGCAAGGCTGCAATTAGGTCATCCCAAAGCCTTCTTTTCTCCAGGCTGAACCAACCCGATTCTGTCCATCCTTATTTTGTGCATTCAACAGAGCATCCAGCAGAATATGCAATTTGCTTTTCAGACCATGACCTTAAGGCTGTTGTTTCTGTTATGTGCCTTTAGTTTTCTCCTAGTGGATGCTGCACAACATTGGGAACAATGACAGACCTGTGTACTGGCTCTAATCAGTGGCTGTTTGAAATATGTTATTTTCTTTGATTTACTTCAAGCATGCTATTTCCCTCTCTGCCCCAATACTTGCTCCTTCTTTATGATCTTTGCAAACTTTTTAAACACTACTTTTATCACTACAAACTTTTAAACAATCTTTTTAAACACTACTCAAAGTTGCTGCTGGTTTTCTTCTATTCTCTATTGAACTTCACATAGTTTGTATGTGACAGTTAAATCTACCTCCACCATGGATTAATCTGTGTTTCAGAATTTCTTTTTTATGTTTTCAGTCTTTGTTCCACTTCTAGTTCCTAGTTATGACAACGAATACAGTTTAGTGCTATTTCTGTTGCTTGTTTTCCTTTTTTTCCTTATTTTAGACAGCTGCTCGGTGTGTGCTGTTCCAAAGCTTCTGCCATGTTGGCAATTCTTCCCTTCTGGCTGTTAACATAAAACAGCCTTCACAGAAGATTGCTTTCAGCCCTACATAACAAATTTCCCTTAGGGTCCACATAGGCTGCAGCTCCTGCATGTGCATTGTTGCATGCACTGCCATATCAGATTTGTGTGTAGACAACAATCCAGGCTGGGTTAGAAGATATTCTGTGCACTTTGTCCCCCATGTGGTTCATCAGACCAGCTCCATCCTCCAGCAATGTCACTGCATTGAAGAAGCCCATCAAAGTACTTGCATGCAGCAGCAGCAACTCTTGACAACCTAGGATGAAAGTCCTTCCTTGGCTGCACTGAGGCTTCTTGGTTACAAAATTCACAGTCAGAGAGCCAACCAAGAAACAAAAAACCAGGAAAGAAGAAGCAAAAAACCAACAGGTTGAAAGAAGAAACACTGTCCTGAGCAAACCATGACTGCAATGGATTTGTGACAACCGTAATGCTGACACTTTCGGGGGGTGGGGGGGTGGTATGCAATCTTTCTGTGCTTATTATTTGCTATTAAAATTTGTTGCATTTTTCCAGTGAGTGGCATGACCTGAATTTTACCAAATTAGAAAGAAAACCAAGGCAATTCATGTATGGTTCCTACTGCCATCTGAAGATGATTCCCTACCAGAATATTTTTCTGTTGTCCAGTTCTTAAATCAGCTGGATTTTTCTCTACCCACTTTCAAATGAGTTAAGCAACAAGGTTACCTCTCAAAGGGAGATGTGGTTGGCAAAATACCATCTGGATATTTTTTTCCTACTAACAAACAGAGACTATTGATCTGAGGTCCATGAGGAACAACAAACATAGTCTCTTGATATTTGTCTACAGAGTCATTTGTCATTGCAAAGCTGGACTTTGGCAATTTGTCCTGAGTTAGCCCTGAGGTTTGCAAAGAACTTTTAAGTGATCTTCTTTAGAATCGGGTTACCTGTATTAGACAAAGACTAAGTCCTGATATGTTCAGAGATATGAAGCCAACTGTTTGTTACTAAATACTGAACAAACTAAATACACTTATGAGTAAGAAACTTTTGCAATGGGTTTATGTGATTTTGAGGAGGACTTTGAATGCCAAGTGTTACATGTCTTCAGATAGACATGGAATGTTTTTTTCTATTCCTTATTGGTATTCTTATAGTAAAAATTTACTCACATTGATAGCATTAACCTAATGTCAAAGAAAATAGAGATCCCCAGACAAAACAAAACAAAGAAGTATTTTAGAAATATTCACCATAATTTTTAAGTCATATTTTTCACAGACATCTTAAGAAAATAAGATCTAAAAAGTTGCCATTTATATTTTTTCTACCAGTTTGAGTTAGTATACAAAAAAGACTTAATCTATAATTTAAATGTTTTCATTGCCTTTCTATATTTTAATAAGATGTGCTAAAGATGTTGATTAAAACTAAAAAAAAAAAAAAACAAAAAAACCCACCACAAAACCCCCATCCTAATTAAAAAAATTTAAATATTTACTTCTTTATGTTTCTTTCCTTTCATAACCATGTAACTATCTAGTGCAGTTAGATGCAGGAAACCTTAAGTGGAAAGGTACAAATATCAATCCACAGTCTGTTTTTACTCTATAAAAGTAATTCACTGCTAACATTTAGAAAGGTGACTTCTCAAATATTTTCTGAATTTTTTATGTGTTTTTATGATAGCTCAAAGCAGGTTAACAGCCCTTAGGAAAGCTCTGCTGTCCCTACGGATGAAATACAAACCCTCTGGAGCTACAATTTTTCATTCCTCCATTTTTCTACCACAGTCTGACAAGTCCAGCTGTAAAGTGTGACAGTGAAGGTGGCATCAGTAGAAGAAAAGAAAAATTACAGTGACAACAAATACATAAAAAGAAAACTAGTCCTATGTCATAGATTGCTCCATCAGACTTTTATCTCAAGACACTGGCAACCATAGCTATATTAGCAAGATAAAACAAACGTCTTTGTGCACCTATGGCTTCCTTGTCTTGAAGAATAAGCATTATCTGTGAAGCAAATGCAACCCTCTTGTCTCCATGAGGAGGGCTGTCAATGAGGAGGAGACAGAGAAAGGCAAGATAAAACAGCTGCACTGATCAACTCTTTACAATGGTGTGTCCTACAGTGTCCCAGTCACTGATCCCACAGTTTCATGCCATACTTCATCACAAAACCTAAAGAAATTAAGGAAAATTCACTCAAATATTAAGGAGATCTATATTTAAGAATAATCATCAAAGGTTAGTGGATTAAACAGACAGGTCTCACACCTTGTACCTCCATTTCTCTCTTTCCTTTCTTCTCCTCTCACAGGCACAAACCATGATTGTATAGCAATAGCTACATCATCTGGAGACTTTGAAAAATCTGAATACCCCACAGGTGCATGTCAGAAAGGGCATCCTACAAAACTGATGAAAAGTGACTTGTATTTCATTAACACTACAAGCTATACTCAGCTGTAGGCTGGGGCAAATACTAGTGACTTTTGGACAAAGAAAAATAGTTTTTATGTTTTAAGGGATGATTTTGTTTATAAGGGTAATGGTTGAAAGATGAGCACTATTACGTAGTGGTATGCATACATAACTGTTTCACAGGATCACAGGAATTTAGGCAGTGCTGTGCTGAAGTCTTGTCAATCAGTCATTTTTCCGAGGGTTTACGATTTTCCCAATGAAGAGCACAGTGTGTGTGAATTTATCCAGAATCACCAGGAGAAAGGGCCTGTTGAATCTGACTCGGAGAGGACGAGGAAAATCACCAGATCTCCAAGTAACCTCTTTCACTGTGACCCCTGTTGCTTCAGTGCCATTCTCATGAACATTCAGCATGGCTTTGTGAATCACCTGCAAGGAACACAGCAAAAGAGACTCCAGCTGACAACCCAGCCAGAAGGGAGCAGTCTGCCACCCTCTTCCCTCTTGGCAAACGGAACCCTGCCTGGAGCGAGATCCAGCAGCAGCAGCCTCTGGGAAGGTCATCACCAGTTGCTCCCCTTCCCACTGCAGTGCCAACAGCCATCACTGCATGTGCAGAGAGTAACCATCAAACTGCAGGCAGCCAAGGAGCAGTCAAGATGACTGATGGCAAGAAACTCTGGAAAGAAAGAAACCTGGTAATTTAGCCTAGACTCAATTTTGTCTCTGGCAGCTTCATGTATTATTGTGAATTTACCCTGTCATCTAGCTGAAAAAAATAACTTTTTGAGAACAGTAGAAGGGGAGGAATAACAGCCTTTTGCCCTCTGTAGGAGGAATTAGAGGAAGTTTTACCAAAGTTAATGTGCTACATTTAGATAATTTTGTTTAGTAGCCAAAAGAACATTTAATTACATGTATGTCTTCTTCCTCGTCCTGGAACCATGCATTTCTAACCCCTTGTACGCATGTTTGGCTGCAGGTTTATGAAAGATAGGGCTTGCTTTGCCTCCAGACTGGCAGCTGCTGATGATTGAGTGATGCTTCAGAGAGACTGGGATAAGCTTTTCATGGAATATTAATGTCAGTTTCCTTGGAACAGACAAATATTGTGGTTGCTTTCACATGCTTACTTACTTTTGAAACCATTAGTCCAGGCTCCTCAGTAATCCCAGACAGATCAGCTTGGTCAGTGAACAGATCAATTATACCCATTTGTTTGACTATCCTTTTCACATCATAGCTAGCAGAAATAGAAAATTTTGGAATGTGCAGATGTATTTTTCTGTAACAAACAACACAAATAGGAACAAATTGTCATCTAGGTAACAATCCTCAATGGCTTCAGTATAGTGACACTTCACATTTGTTTTTCTAAATGTAAATAGTCTTTTCTCAGAGCCCAGATACCAGTTATGATCAGATTAGCTACTTAATGTGGAGGGTTGGAGCAGAATGAGCCTGTTATCCCCTGCCTCCACAGTGGGGTTCAAGGTGTGGCGGGGAAGACATGGCTATGCCAACTCAATGACAGGCAGAGTTAGTACTGCCAGGTAGGAGAGTTTTTTCAAAAGATCATACCTAGCTGCCCTAAGGCTGTTCAAATATACAACAGGGCCTGGACCACCACAGAAATAGCTGCAGTAATGGTGAATGTCTGCTTTTACATACAGGACCCACAATATGCTAACATCCAACAGGTTCTCTATTGTAGTATCCCAATGCTCTGTTAACTTCATCATATTGCTAAGTAACTTTTGGTTGAACCAGGAACTTAACCCAAGATGGATCCAAAGTTCAATGCCCTAGTGTTTCACTAGCCACAGCTCTTTTTCATTTTCCAACTAAGGAAGGAAAGGGAAGTCCAGCACAGAGGACCAGTAAGTGTATAGAGTTCAGTAGAATAATCTGGCCGTTTTTGTTTTGTCTTGGTGAGATAAACACTACTAATCTGTGGTGTGGTCACCTCTTACCTTAGCAAAAAAATCTTACCTGTCTTGGAGGAACTTTTCCCATTTAGATACAGTCTTTTTCAAGAGAGCATCTTCCACCTGCTTCATCTTCCCTTCGTCAGGCAAAACAAATAATGCCGCAACATCTCCTTTGTAAGGCATCTGAACCAGCCAACAGGACAGGTCTTCATCAAAGTAATTTCTGTAGTAACCCTTCCGATACATCATGTCAACTTTTACAGATGTTTTCTGATCCACAAAAAAATCCTCCTGTTTTGTATATAATGTACTGAAGGGTTTCTCCCAATAAGCTTATGACAAAAAGAAAATTTATTCAGTGGAATACAAAGATAAATGTTCTCAGTGAATAAAAGAGGATCTAGTCCCACACCCTTCCTTTGATTAGAGCAAATTTTTTTTTATGTGACTGCATCCTCAGATGTTATAACATTTTATCTTCTTTTTTAAGTGCTTAGAGAAAAACACTGTCTTTAACTAGAGCGTGAGTCTGAAAAATTTACAAAACTCAAGAAAGATATTTATATTAAAATTTCACTCAACCAGGTGAGGACACATTTTTACTGTCAACAAATATACGTGGGTTTATAGCAATACTTTCCAGATACGGAACATGATTTCCTCAGTTTAAAATATTTAAACTACATTTCTTTCTCCTAAGCTTTCATTCCCCGCAGTAAGTATTAAATATATAAGCTGCAACCTTTGCACCCATTGATATTTCTTACCTCTAAAGAAGACATAGTTAACGAGAACCATTGCAGTGAGAGGATCAAGATTTTCCACTAGCTTAACAATTTTCCCATTTGTCTTTTCCTCAATATAACTGTTGATCTGATTCTCAGCGCCAACAGAGTTGTTAAAGTCAGAAGAAAAGACTTCAGATTCATAAAAGCTTTTGACATCATCCAAGAATTTCTGTACTGGTTTTAGAGTCTCTTCTATAAAAAGGGCATTTCCCAGGCTCAGCTGGAACTCACTGTCTGAACGGTTCAGCATGTGGAGGAGTTGGCAAAAATTGTCATGGATTTCCAGCTCCTGAGTCTTTTTCAGGTTAAAGGCAAGCCCTTCCAGAATCTGTGTCAGTGTCGCCGACTTGGCACCAAGTGCCAGCATTGCAAAGGAAGCAGAGATGCTTATGGGTGAAAAGAAAATATTTTGATCGATTGCTTCAGATGCGACGAGCTTGTAAAATGAAAATGCAAAGTCAGCATTGCTGAGAACTAGTTTGAGAAAGGTTTTGTTCTTAACTGGATAAGCTCCTTCCCACTGAGGACTACGTCCTTGATAATATGTCCCTTTAGCATCATCCTGCTTACTGTGGTAGCGAGGACGCTGATGACACTGGGCAACAGGATACAAAGCAGCCAGCAACAAACACAAGTAGAAGGTGGGCTTCATTTTCCTTTTAGCTGTTTCTGGAAAAGAAATAGATGTACAAAATGTAGCATGGAAATTAATCTGTTCATGCTTCAGGAGAGTAAAATGAGGATCTCAGAATATACTTTGTTTTCCAAAGTCCCACACACTTATAATTCACATTCCTGATGCATGTCAGTGTTTCCTAGAAAGAATATGCCTGCTAATACATTATTTACATAGCCTAGTTCTCTCTCAAAAGAGGTAATTTTAGACTTCTAAAAGTTTATTAAATTTAATGTTAGCATATTAATAGTCCTAGGCTAAGATCAATTTTTTAAAATATTTGCAAATAACTGGAAGCTTATGACCTTTTCTCCAGAGTAACTGTTAGGAGTTGGTTTTGTACTCAGTACTGCAGGGTGGTTACTGCAGCCCTGTTAGCCTTCCTCAATTCATCAAATAATTAGAAAATTAAATCTGTGACATAAACATGGACCATACTGTCTAGAAACAAAATTTCAAAATACTCCTACAGTTTCTTCAAATATGAAATATTAGATCAATGTGGTAAGAAAGTCTATAGACATCTGTATTGTTTCCACACCAAATTTTTATTTAATTATGTGAAGTGACTTCTTCACTATCTGTTATTTCTGGCTTTTGAAATGTTTCGACTTTATTGCTTAATAGTTATATCCCCTTGTTTAGATGTAAAAAGGTACCCTTCGCAGGCAACAACGTAACTCCCCAAAATGAAATGTCCAGATAATCCAAGGGAAAACTAGAAGGGTACTTACAGTACTACAAAAAAGATCTTGATGCATCCATCTAGTCTTGTCTGCCACTTCTTCTCTTCAGTGCCATTGAACACATCATGCAGAGCACCTTTGTTAATGATTAATTAGTTCAAACAAAAATTGCCAGTGAAGATGCACAACAAGCAGTTGGACAATTTGTCCAAACCAGACAAAAGCCAACAGTGCTGTGTGAAGGGGCTACAGACAAGGGGGAACAGAGCAAGAACTGTATCTCCTGTTGCTTCTATACTTGAGGATTGACAGGAGAAGCCTGCTGTTGTGTGTGTCTGGCAGGAGAGCCACAGCCATACCCTTCGTGGCTGGAACTGAAAGCTGTGATGCTGTGTGAAGGCCACCCCTTGCCTGGGTCCAGCTGAGCCAGCACAGCTCATGAGGGAGTGCAGTGTCTCTGCCAGAATGTCCTCTTCACTTCATCCTGAGAACTGTAAGCTCTCTGTCAGGATTTCAAAACAGGGTTTGGACTTAGAAAGCCCTTTTGCCTCACTGTATACCTCAGTCACAACCTGTGACACCTTTTTTAATTGTTTCAGGGTTTTTCTTATGGAGGGCAGACTGGTGATTGGTGAATGGTCTCTAGGTTTCTAACAAGAATAGCGTGTGACAATACCAGTCTAGGAAGACATTTACAGTCAATACAGTTGTTTACTCATTTTTGTTTGTCATCACCTATGGCTGAGTATTTGGGGAACTGGTGAAGAGTTTTACCTTGGCTTTTTAGAAAATATACAACAAAACCACCACTGCTAAGAAACAGAATTTTGGATGGCTCCAGAAACTGCGAAGGGGAAGGTGGTCAGTGAATATCTTGTTTCCTTGGGTTAGTTTTCTATATCATATGCAACTGAAATGGACACCAGGAGGACCAAAACAGTCTGCCAATTCACCTTTCATCCATCCAGAAGGTCTTAAAAAATACATGCTGGCATCACTGGTTGAACATAATATATGGACAAATCACAGAAGGAGAAACTAAGGCAGGAAACAAATTTTTTAAACAGATCTGATTGCCCCTATTGTACTCCCCTCTGTAGAGTAGGATGGTTTTGCTGTTCCACTTAGCAGTTATAGTGTCATTCCCATCATGTAGATGTAATATCTGCAATCTGCATTCCATTTTTTCCACATTACCAGCAACCCCAAAAGTTGATGGCCACCATCAGATTTTGAAGTGAGGTTAAGATCCATAATCCATAAATCACTGAACCATTGACCAGTAATTACACCTCGATTATGAACTGTCAAAGTAGCTAGCAATGCATGTGGTCAGTGGCCTATTATAGCTTACAAAACAATGAATAACATTTACAAGATGGAAAACAGGAACTTGAGTATTTCCAGTTTAGCAAGCTCTGCAAACATACCAATAATCCTTAATCTTCATTAACAGAGATCAACTTGTTTATTAGCAGTGAGGCAGAAAGGACAAAAATGAAGGATGACTCCTCTTTGACTGGAGAGGCATGCAACACCTCACACTTGCAATGAAATGTTGTAGTATCTCTTCTCTTTAAAGAATAACATTAATATACACAACCTCTGCTGAGAATCAAAGTTCTTTTTACTTTGTTCCTTAGTCCTTGTTATTTTCTTCAGTTTTTAACCGAAGATATATTTATCAGGCTCAGAGATTCTGGAAGCAGTTCCATTTCAAGATACCTTCTGCTGCTATCTAAAACCACATAAACCAAGAAAAATTTATATTGCTTACAATACCAAAAACATACTTATTAAGGTCTATAGCTTTGAGAACATCATGGAACTGTGATTTACAGATTGAGTATATTGCGGGATGGCAATTCAGTGATGCCATATTGCCCAGCAAAAACCATTAAACGAATTTAATTTGCCAGGTTCCACCTAATTCCTTCCTTATCCTCCAAGACAGACAACACTTATTCTTTTCTGTTTGCTATGGTTTCTTGCCTTTATAGCTTTACATTTTATTTCATTTTCTTACATAGTATTCCACCTGGCTAAGATATTGGAGAGAATTTAAAAAAGTAAATTATATTAACTAATTAAAAATTACACCATGCCAGGAAGATGGAGGGTACCTTCTCAGCAATGTTAAACTGATGGGTTTTAATACTGACAACTCTTACAAATGTTCCTAGAATTATGCCAATTAACCATGCCAACAACAAGTTCCATCACACTTAACAGTAAGTTGGGAAGAGAAATGTTACCATTCCAAACATTCTTCCCTCTTCGTTCTTCTTCCTTCAGCTTTACATGCTGAGCACAGTGGTATGAAATATATAGTATGAAATGATATGAAATATGATATGAAATATTAATTGGGTCATTTGGAGTCATGTGTCCCAGCTGTGTCCCCCCCCAGCTCCTTGGGCACCCTCAGCCCACTCACTGGAGGGGTGAGAAGGAGAAAAGGCCTTGGTTCTGCGTAAGTGCTGCTTAGCAAGAACTGTAACATCTCTGTATTATCAACACTGTTTTCAATACAAATCCAAAACATAGACCCATTCCAGCTACTATGAAGAAAATTAACTGTATTCCAGGCAAAACTTAGAAGATGCTTCTCATTTTCCATTAACTCTAGACTCCAATTTAATTTACATTTCTCCATCAGGGAACCCAGATATGCTCATTCTTTCATGAAGGTTTTGCTTCATTTGTTTTCAAGAAATTAATTCTTCATGTAAAAGTCTTGATAATTTAATTTTAAATATAAAAGTTGAAGTAAAGTTAATATAAGGTATATTGTAACCCAAAAGGATTTTATTTTGTGGATATGGCCTGCTCATGTGTTTGCATTGTTACTTGCTGCTGAACCATATGCAGGAGAATGTCATCTGGCAGAGGTGCTTATCAAATACGAACTTCAAAAGGAATACAGAGTTAATTATGATGATACTTTGTGAAAGACATATATACCTGTAAATACACATACACACACACACTCCTGTAAGTACCCATGGTACTGGAAAAAGATCAACTAGTATGATGTGTTAATCTAATAATACATGCACAAGCCTGGCAGACAGGAAACTTGCACTGCCCTCTGAGGACAATTCAAGTAGAAGAAGAAACACAGGCCCAAGGAGTTGTTTTTCATTATGATAACTGATTGCACAAGATGTGGAATTGTTATTAATTCTAGTCATATGAGAAGTGTGTGAGTGGTTCCACTAAAGATAATAATTTCATCATTATCTTTGCTAAATCAGAACCCATGGCAATAATTAATACTTAGTGATTTGAATCGAAAAAAAAAAGAAGGAAGAAAAGCTATCTCAAACTAATTGTGATAACAACAATAACCTCAAAATATTTTTAAGAGCTTTGAAGGATTAAAAATTTGCAGATTTTATATACAATTGCTTTAAACCATTTTTTTACTAAAGGCTAATAAAATGAGGAATTTTTTTTTCCATTCTGATATGAAGTAATGTAAAATCTTACATTCTATTCTGATGGCAGATTCTCTGAAAGAGTTAACATCTCTCAAGCTTGGTGTTCACAGCCTAATCAGTTTATTTCTCTTTCTTACTGTTAATGTATTGTTTTTTTCCTTTCATTTACACCTGATAGTGATTCTCAGGTGTAAAATATTTTACACCACTTAATATCAGACTGGAAAAAAATTAAAATTGCACTTGTTCTTCATGCACAGAGAGCACTTTCTGTAGAGAGTGCCAATGCAATGGTAGGATGCAACACATTGCTTTCTTCAGCCTGTAATAGGGAGTCTGTCTGTCTTACCTGGGTAAACACAGGTATTTTCCAAGCTTTCCTATTATAATAACTCACTTTTTCCCTCAATAGAGAAAGTCTGAGGTTGGCAGTGCAGAAGATGGTTGAGAGGTCAAGGACTTGTTTTATTTTCTCTCTTTGGGCTAGGGCTATACACTCTCCACAGCAAGTGCTTCAGCTCAGGTCTGTTGTGCACCAGGAGGAGATGTGTAAGAAATAAATACAAGTTGCTTCACCCTTCATCATCTTCACAGATTTTTAAACACAAAACTCTGTCCTTTTTTCCTTATGTCAAAAAAAAGCTCATACACTATACTGAAAGATCCACATTAGGTGGAGGAACCGCCTTATTCTGTCACATAAGTTCCCATTCCCAGACTCTTCCTCATTCCTCATCTGCCTCCAACCGGATGCCCTACATTTGTACCTGGGTACAAAGGTCCTACCTTTCCTCAGTCCACTAGTGATCTGGGCTCCCTGAAAGACGGGTTCCTTAGCAAGGGTCACTCTTGTGAAATACATAAGAGACACAACGTGAAATGGAAAAACAAAGTATTGAATATCTACCCAGCAAGCTTATGTTTGTAGGTTGTATTGTGAATGAAGACATGTCTTTTAGAAAAGCCATATTGATCATCTGGAATTTTTCTGTGTCAGGAACACAAGAAGAACAAGTAGTGTGCTGCACACCTTTGGAATTGCAGCATCACCCTGCAATGTGCCACTCCATATATACTGCCAACTGCGTGCAGAACCATCTCTTTTTATAGGCATTGAACGTGGCTCCTACATTTGCTTCATGTGATGGTCTGTAGCTCTGGCATTAGATGTAGTAATGGAACATAGTCTCCCTTCTCCCAGTCTCTGCCACAAATAAGTTTTGCCTTTTTTATGCCCTCCAAGTTGTTTCTTTTTCAGGCTGAAGATCTTTCACCTCAAATAGGAGCTGTTCCAGACCTTTGATTAACCTCACCATCTTTTTCTAAAGATTTTCTAGATTTTCTCATTTATCCTTCTGTTATTATCGGACCACATGTGGATGGTCCAGAGGTTTAGACTCTGGCATGATGATTTGCTATTGATTTTCTCTTTTTTCTATCCCAGTAATTTCTAATATTTAATTTGCTTCCTCCCCTACTACAAAGCTGATCTGTGTACCTGCTACCCACCATGACACCAAACCCTCACTTCTGTGTGACAAAAGTCAGTTCAAGTGCAGCATTTCTCCGAACCTGCAGCTAAAACTTAACAAAAAAATCCTACAAAAAGTTCCTACCGACAGAGTAATAACAAGCCAGAAAGCTAGTTCTTCCTAGTTTCAAAATGAGGTAGAATTTGTCATGTCCATTCCTTTATTTTACCAGGAGATGGTGGCACAGGGCTCCTTTTCCTCTAATCCCCAGAACTCAAGGCTCCATGCTGAACAGTTCTACCTGAAGAAAATGGTGTAAGAGAATAACAATAAAAGCTTAGCTTCTTGCAAAAATCTTACCACTCATAATTGCTATATGGAAATAATAACATTTTACTAGCAGAACTTGCCCTATGGACCTTTTTCTCTTGGTGTAGAAGAACCCTTTTTACATAAACAACCTTTTGAGTGACAAGTTCCCCAGAGAATAAAAAGTCCTCATTTTGAAATTGTCTACCAGAGAAATCTATCACTAATTAAATTTAAATTGATGCCATACATTCTTTATTTCTGTGACAGAAAAGTGGTTAATTGAGCACCAAGAAAATGCCTTATGTAGATATTTGGGAATTATACTTGAAGTTTTTTGCTTCCAAAGCCAGATAGAAAATATTAGGCCTAAATTTTGCAAGTTGTTATCATTTTTTGTTGTTTAATAGATTAATATTGTTGGCCTCAGTGAAGAAGCAGAAGGAAAATCAGCTAGCTGAATGAATATATTCAATAAAATTAAATTTATTATATGATTCCATTGCTCATAATGCTTTTCTTTCTTAAAGACACAAGTCTTTGACATGGTGAGATTTTAGAATGTAAGATTTTGAGGATTCTGACAAGTCACTGAGATGGTTTAATGCAGCAATTCTCTTCTCTCTTTCAATGGAGGCAAAAGAAGAGACTGTGTGGTTAGGTTACCCTTAGCCTCTGCAGATCATAATCTGGCAGGTTAGCACAATTCCATTTCCATCAATGACTTGCGTTAGGATGTTTCCACAGGACACTTTGGGATCTAGGCTGCATGAGTTTTCTGTCATGATTTCACTATCTTTCCCAACCTGACAATCTAGAAGTGTACAGAAGTACTAGAGCATATTTGCTTCTATTTGATGCCTCTCTTTGGTCACTCTTGCACAACTGTGAATATGTCAGGGCTATGACATACAGCACAATGACAGGCATGAGCACGAGGTAGTAATCTCTGCCTGGAGCAACTGAGACACAAAATGTCTTAGAATTTCACCCATAAGATTTACCTAAGGGACGCAGCTCAGACTGGAAAGATAGAGGAACAGAAAATAAATTCTAGTGTCGTTCCCTTGAAGATGTGAGTTGTGGTATGGTTTTACTGATAGCTAGAGAATCTGCATCTGTGAGAACAGCAAACCTAACAGTATTCATATGCATTAGGACTTTTCATTACATCTTTCACCTCCTCTGTGCAGAGATGTTTTCTTCTGCTCTGAGGTTCTTTCCTCACTGCAGTCAAAGTTCTTATGATGACTAGAACACTTAGGTTGGACTTGATGATCTTGGAGTTGTTTTCCAACCTGATTCTATGATTGTGTCATCTTATTCTATGGGGTTTTTTCCTTTCAAACGCTTTTCTTGCTCAGACCATCTTCCATGTGGTCTGTTTTTCCTACATGAAACATAGTAAACAATATAGTAACTTTTCCTTAATAAGATAGTTGCCCAAGTCAGACAAAGTCTTCTTCGGACCTTCTATATGAGCATCACACTGCTGTTAAGAGTTTTCCAACCACAAAGGATATGTTCTTGTTTAGTTAAGTAATAAGTCATAATATTTTTTTTCCAGATGGTTCATGGAAAAGAAACTGAACATGTAACAGAAACAAAGGTTCATTTGTATAAATAAGGTGAATTCACTCGTAATAAATTCATCTCCAGGGGTAGGATAGAACTGAAAAGGCACTTTCATCATAGAAATTCTTTTTTTCAAGAAGCCAGCAAAGTCATTTGCAGCAGCATCAATGTTGAGCTGACTTTGTGTAACCAGAGTATTAATCATAATCAAGGACATCTACATGAAATTAATGAATTATAGTTTTCTTTAAAACTGTTAGTCTGAGGAAAGCACAGTTACCAAATTATTTAAAAATGGATTCAGTGTTATACCAGATCAGTCTTTTCTGGCTAACGGTTTAAAGGGAATGAATGATATTATACACATGCTCAGTTTAAATCTAATGAAAGGAGCCCCATGCTGCTTTCATGGGATAAGGGCAGATGTGCAGTATCCAACAAGGAATGTTGAACAGATAGGTAAGATATAGAGGGTGTGTTACAAGACTCAGAGATACATAGCCCATGGCAGTCTTCATGCTCCTTTCCCCCTTGATAATTTGCACTTTTTCTAATTTCCACTGCAGTGCATATTTACAGTTTTCAGTGAAATAGCTGCATTTTAGAATGTTTGTGTTTCTCTTGCGCTTTTTCTTTGCTTGGAAATCCTGGTGCCTCTGTGCTTTGGGGGCATGAACTGAATGCTGGATTAGCAATTAACACTGTTATAAGGGGGTTTTTTGTACCACTAAAAGCTACCAAGACTTATGTCAAAGATAAGCAGCTGTGTTGTGAGGCACTGAGACTGCCTTGTATCAGCCTACGGGTACTCCCGGTTCCCAGAATATGCATTCAAAAACCACCCTACCTGGGAACTATCACAATCATCTGATTCTTAAGAGCTTAGTGATTCTCTGCCTGAACTGAGTGTGAGTAAAGGGAAAAAGTCTGCACCTTTTGTTGTACTGAATCTGCTGACACAATCAGAGTACGGTTGCCTTACATCTAGATGAATTCCAATTTCATTGAAGTAGTAGCAGCGATCAAAGGCTGAGCAGATGACACAGCTGTGGGGAGAGGACTGCTATGCCCATTCAAGGGCAAGTTCTTCGGATGCCAAGGCTGAGACTCAAATTGCATAGCCAGGAATAAGAAAATAAAGTCCAAATTACTGTTAGAGGCTGAAAAACAGGGCTTATGTGAGCAACTGGTTCTTCTGTAACTATCTAAATGTTTTGTACCTTATGGCATTAAGTCAGCTCCTCTCCTTACTGATGAAAGGTAAAAGGCATTGAACACGCGCTGTGTTAGTCCTGCAATCCTACTGCTTCATGTTTTGTAACAACATTCTACTTGGACTCTGTCACAGGGCAAAGCAAACAGAAAGTTACTGACAGAAGCTATGCCATCATCAAGCTGAGTTCCATTGGACCATAAACAAGGTCAGATAGAACAAACTTACAGTCTCCCACATGGCTCATAGGCTGCCAGGAGAAGTCTGGCACTCAGGTCTGCTAGGGCACAGCTAGGCTGCCTTTCAGGATCCAGCCTAGAGGATCTATTTTCAGTCACAGAGGTTATCAGCTGAGATATTCTCTGTTCAGGTAAGTCTTTTTCCTCAGAGATTCGCATAAGCATGTCAGGTCGGAGCTAACAGACCCAGAGAAGGTCTGTTTATGTTTATGGTAGGGGGTCACATACTTCACTGTAAGCTTTATTATCCCCTTCTCCTGACTGTCACTGCAGGAAGTCAATTACACTTTTAGGTTACAAAAATGGTCGAGTTCTCTTTCAGGACCTTAGTTTGGATCCAGCTGCCCCATGGGCCGAAAAAATGCATGAGTGCGAATGGTAGAGGAATATTAAAGAGTGTTAATAAAATCACCTACAGATGAATGAGACACTCCATAAAATAATGCCACAGACAGAATGAATACACAATCTATAAATGAAAATTCTAGCCATTTATATCTACCAGGATCCTTCCTTTCCTTCTCTACCATTAAGAATTCCAGTAGCATGAAGAGAGACTTTCCCTATTAACATAAAGACAAACAACAGCTACAAGGACAATTAACACAAGGCAAACTAACAATTAGATTTCTTGGAATTAGGACAAAATACCCTGTCTCGCTACAAAAACTTTGCGGAATTTTCCAGTTCCTAAAGAATACAATGCTGAGAGTAACAGCAGCAAGGTATGTTCAGTGTCCAGGCTCTGTAGATCTCTATACTGTGAACTATAAGTATTTTTCTAGTTTCCATGTATGTATAGCACAAGACTAATTAGTTTCCTGTTCACTCGATATCCCTCCCTTCCAGAGAGATTTGGGGTGATACCTCTTCCCACCACAGGTCCCTGCCACAACTCAGGCCAATCCGCTGATCTGGAGCATGAAGTTGTCAACTGGAGGACAACTGTGGTGATGCCCCAAATCGCGGTAGATGACTCCCAAACCAGCATTCAAAGGTGTCTCATTTGATTCTTTTGCCAGGAGCAGTCACTCCTCACAGTCCAGTGTGGAAACTCACAATGCAGCTGTCATCCTGCTATTCCTTGCCTCTGTTCTCAAAAGTAAAGCCTGGGAGCTAGATAGGGCAGGAAGTTGCTCCATGTGTTATTTCCCAAAGCCTTTGCTCTGTCCTAGCAACCATGGGATTTTTCTTAACTTCTTTCCCTTTAGCAACAGGCCAAGAACCTGTTTTTCTGCCACTGCACCCTGATAAAAATCTCACTACTCAGATAAAAATCTCACCATCCTACCTTCTAGTCAGTTCTGGAGTACAGATTTATCGGGATGGGATCTCGTGGGAACTGCTCCCAGCGCTTGTTGAGTTTGTATGGCCATCACAGAGGAGGCTGCCTCACACCACAGCAAGTTATCACTGATCTCAACTCTGTAAAAGCCGCTGCTTTGCACAGAGGTGTGGTCTCTCCCAGTCCACTGAGTGATGGCATCTCATCCCAGAAGCAATAGCTCAGGGCTTGCACTGAGTTCTTGCTGCTTGGTGCAAACAGACGCGTGCACAGCAGCAATCTCCAAGTCTCCCTTGGTCAGAAGCTTATTTTATTTATCAGCCATAGCAATAATTCATGCATGACATTTTTCACAGGACAATTCTTTGACAGTTTATGCTGTGCCTAATGTCACTGTCTCATAGTTTTTTTGCTGAGCTTGTGGACTGCAAAGACACACATTGAGAGCTGCAGCAGAATAAGTCTATTGTTTCAGGGTTTTTTTCTCTTTCTTTGTCAATGATTGCTTCAGGGATTTTTCTCTTTTTTTTTTGTCAATGATTTCTTAAGAGGTCCTAGGCAAAGAGTTGGAACATGTGAGAAAGAATAGGTTGGTTGAGGATAAACAGCTTAGGCAGCAAAGAGCAATGTAAAGAAGAAATGACTCTGTAGGGACCAGCTCAGGTGAATACTGGTCATCATCAAGTCCTGGAGAAGACATAGCAGAGTTACAAGACTTGTTACTTGTTGGGATAAAAGTTTTGGTGAATAACAAAACTCCTTAGCAGAGAGCATTTTGAAAAATAACAATGTACTTCAAAACAAGTTACCTTTTGAAGAAAATTGGGAAAACATATTAATAACTTCAATTGTGTTTTGACCCTGGCTGGATACCAAGTGTTCACAAAAGCCACTCTATCACTTCCTTCCTCAAGTGGACAGGGGAGGGAAAATACAATGAAAGTTTCATTAGTTGAGATAAGGACCAGGAGAGATTACTGTCAAAGGCAAAACAGACTTGACTTGGGGAAATTATATGAATTTATTAGCAATCAAAACCAGAGCAGGATAATGAGAAGTAAAACAAATCATAAAAACACCTTCCCCCTAGCCATCCCTCCTTCCCAGGCTCTACCTTCTCCCCCACAGCGGTGCAGGGAGATGGGAAATGGGAGTTATGGCCAGTTCATCACATGTTTCTGCTGCTGCTCCATCCTCAGGGACAGGAGTCCTACCATTTTGCCAGTATGGGGTCCCTCCCACAGGCAATAGTCCTCCCCAAACTTCTTCGGTGTGAATCCTTCTCATGGGCTACAGTTCTTCATGAACTGCTACAGGATGGGTCCCTTCCACGGGGTGTAGTCCTTCAGGAACAGGCTGCTCCATCGTAGGTCCTCCACAGGGTCACAAGTCCTGCCAGCAAACCTACTCCAGAGTTGGAGTATGGAGGGTTCCTCTCTCCATAGGTCCACAGGTCCTGCCAGGAGCCTGCTCCAATGTGGGCTTCCCATGGGATCACAGCCTCCTTTGGGCATCCACCTTCTACACAGGCTGAAGGTGGATTGCTGCATCCCTCCAGGGGTTGCAGGGGCACAGCTGCCTCACCAGGGTTTTTACCATGGGCTGCAGGGGAATCTCTGTCCTGGCACCTGGATCACCTCCTCCCTCTCATTCTGCACCGACCTGGGTGTCTGCAGGGCTGTTTCTTTCACTTATTCTCACTCTGCTCTTCTCTGGCTGCAATTACTTCTGCAAAATAACTTTTTTTCCCTTCTTAAATGTATTATCACAGAAACATTACTATCATCTCTGATGGGCTCAGCATTGGTCAGTGCCAGCTCCGTCCTGGAGCTGCCATTGGCTCTGTTGGACATGAGGGAAACTCAGCTTCTCAGAGGAGCCAGTCCTGTAGCACCCCCCACTACCAAAACCCTGACATGCAAACCCAATACAATTACCCAACTGGGGAAAATATTACATTTAAAAAGCATTACTTGATGAGGTTTTTTTACCATTTTTTTGCTTATTAATTTGACAAGGAAATTCCTCATTTACTTCTGAATATCCCTCAGTCAGAGAATAGTCAGTAGCAATAACCAGCCCACATGTGCGAACACTGTACCCATTATAACTTGTGCCCAATACCAATATACTAAATAACTCAGCAATTACTTTTTAGTAGGATCAACAATTTTTCCCATGAAAAGTGTAGTGCAAGTTTGCTTGTCAGAGATCAAAATAATGAAGGGCTTGTTGAATTTAATGGTATCAAGATACAGACCTCTGTTAGAGATTACGGCAGTGGCTCCCGCCGCTTCAGCTCCAGCCTCATCAACTTCCAGCAGGGCCTTGTGAATTGCCTGCAGGGAAAAGAAGAAAACACGGTGGTTTATATATGGGGCAGGAAGAAGGAGGTAAAATAAATTCTCTTCTTATGTAATATTTAGGAGAAGAAAGGAGTGATAAATCCAGTGGACTAAACTTTCTTTTGTGGTAAATCTCCAATGGTCTGAAACAGGAGTGTTTTTTATGTCAGGACTGAACAAGGAAGATAAAAATAAACATGGATGCACTGTAAGTACATCCTCACTAGTGCTGAGTAGAGGGAGATAATAACAGCCCATGCATAAACTAATTTACTTTCTTAGATGGTTTGGGCTTCCAATAGTAACATTTTCTCTGGGTCAAAGGTTAATGAAACACCGCTATTTAAATGCTAATATAGGGGTAGTATTTGTCATCTTTAACACTAAATCATAGCTTAAACTGACATATAGTGAAATTCTGTTTCTGCAAACGGAAAGTCTCCTGGAAACTTTAAGAATATTAAAAAATCAGGTATTAACACAAAGATCATAATATACTTCTCATTTACAGTTTACTTGACACAATATCATGTAAAATATTATATTTGAGTGCCAAGAAGTCATTTAAAGTGTTGTTCAGCTTTTCCACGTACTTAGTATCCAGCCTTTTAATACCAACATTAAAGTAATACAAAAGTGATCCAGCAGATTCTTTCTGTAGAAAAGTACAATTACTAAGCAAGCCCCTACATGTCATTGTGAGTTTTACTTATAACTTCAATAATAAAAGGAGGGGAAGAAAGTCTTTTAAAACCCCAGACACAATTGATCAAAACAACCAATCACCAGCACTTACTTCTGAAACCTGGAGATTACGGCTGCCACTAATTCCAGACAGATCTGCATTAGCTGAGAACACTTCAGTAATGCCCATTTTCTCAAACAGGTTTTTAACATCGTAAGACCCACTAATAGAAAACTTTGGTAACTGCAGATTTAATCTCCTGTTGATCAAAGAAAACAAAAGAGCAGTGAGGCATTCCAGGCCTGTTTCAGCCAGCAGGATGGATAGTATGCAATTCAGTGACACTTGAAAGAATTCTTTTGATTGCAGACTTGTTTCATGGTAGCATTTGTATTCCTTGAGCAATCTTGGCATCCAGAGATGCTCCATCTTCTTGTTCCTACATTCTCCATTTGATTTTTGGGAGAAGAAAAAATTTATTCATTGCCACCCATTCATTCCAATGCCACATACACAGCTAGGAGAGTTTTTTGGCTAGAAAGTTACAGAGAATAAGCAGACTAAGTGTGGAAAGCCTAAAATAAGGGAGAAGGAGGATAAAATCTATCATGATAAAATTCATGGTGAAGCAAATGAACTGTGTTGTGAAAGAGGAGGTATGGTAGTCAAAAGGCAGCCAAACAAGTTTTGAGGTAGTTGTTACAGTGCTGTGACCCCTTCTGTCAGGTGAGAGAGCCTGCAGTTCCCTAGCAGTCATGCTCTGCTCTGCTGACTCATTTGGGGAATTGCTTATTTATGAAAGCAGGACATTCTATCCAGTAGGAGGTGATCTGAACTTAGAGCTTCCTTTTAAAAACAGTGAATCGTCCTCAAATATAGTAATTCATCTACCCAGAGTTACCTGGTCTTAAGGTGGTTATCCCATTTACAAAGAGTTTCCTTGGAGAGAGCACCTTCCACTTGCTTCATCTTTCCATCATCAGGCAGAACGAGCAATGCTCGTGCAGTGCCCTGGTAAGGTAGCTCTACCACCTTGCAGGAGAGATCCTCATCATAGTAAATGTTAGAGATACCGTCACGCTGCATCATGTTGACTCTAACGGATGCATTTGTGTTCACAAAAAAATCATCCTCATATGTGTGCAAAGGATCAAAAGACTTTTCCCAGGCAGCTAATGGGGGAAAAGAGAAACTATTGCACTCAAACATGATGATCATAAGAAATGGCTCATCTAAATTAGACCAACTTAAATGTAGGACAATGGAGGGCTATTTATGGGAGAATATGATCACTGAATAATTTCAACCTCCTGCATAACACAAAATAAAGCAATTTTAGCTGTGCAGTAAGCTCAACATAGTAAGTGTAAGTCCTGTCTTGCTGAAAAACAACAAAAGGCTCATGAGGACCAGTTGAGAGTCCTTCTTCTACTGTAGCCATATGTAATGCCTTTTATACCATTTAAATACAATCACTTAAACATTCAGCCACAGGACTTTCTTCTCATGCCTTTTGTGTTAGGCTATACCCCTACACAAGCTGACTGCACTCAGCCTGGTGAGGAATTCATCAGCAGATTAAAGGGTCTTAACATTTGAGAAAGGCTCCAGAGACACAGACCCTCAAAATGCTCTGTCCCAAATTTTCGTGCAATGCGCCTAGTGGATTACCATAAAACTGGGGACACTGTGCAAGAATATCAGTCCACCAAGTTTGACTGGCACATACAGTCAGCATAGAGATCCTGGAAACATCTTTAGTCATTATGCTCTCAGACCAGTGAGATTATGTGCAGTGGATCCCTGTCTATGAGAGGTCACTAGAGTGGGACTTCTCTGTCTACAGCTTTCAGGCAAACTGGGTCACAATTAAGCAATCAGTATTTCTCAACAATCAGATACCCTGCTCTTGGCCAGATCTAATCTCTACTTTAAAGGTTCTGCACAGTTTAGCTCTTTCCTAAATAGTCACTCTGGTAACAAATGATCAGGAATTCCCTAAAATTTTTATTTTGCATCAAAACCACCTATTGGAATATTATGTTAAACATCTTACCTTTAAAATAAATGTAGTTAACTAGAACTAGTACAGTACTTGGTTCAAGATGACCAACTAATTCAGGAATTTTCCCCTTGGTTTTCTCCTCTACATATTTATTGATTTGGTTCTTAGCTTCTTCTGGTTTATGGAAATCGCTAGAAAAAAGATCCGCATGATAAAATTGTTTGGCATTTTGTAAAAATGACTCCTGTGGCTCATATCCAGTAGCTGTAAAAATGGCATTCCCTATATTTAATGTGATATTAGCATCAGCACAGTTCAGTACTGATAAAACTTTGTGGAAACTGTCATGTATATCACGTATGCGAGTCTCAGCCAGATCATCAAAGCCCAGTCCTCCAAAAATCTGAGACAGGGTGGTTGACTTAGCACCAACAGCTAGCATGGCAAATGCAGTGGAGATGCTCATGGGAGAAAAGAAAACATTTTCATCAGCTTCTTCTGATATAGCTTGCTTGTAAAACCTAAATACAAAATCTGCATAGTTAGAGCCTTGCTTGTCACAGTTATGTGTTAATAAATTTTCTGTTCCATCTTGCAGATTAGTATTGTTGACTTCATGGCAAATATCTTCATGGTTGCAATGGCTTACAGCACAAAGAACAGCAAGGAGTAAACACAGGCACAGGAGACACTTCATCTTCTTTTCAAATTATTCTGTCACAAAATAAACAGTCATTAAATGAGCAGATGGTAATGATGTGCTTGGTAGTAAGGAATAATAAATAGTTTGTTAGCATAAATATTACATAGTGCAACTGTAAATATCTAATATACATAAGACATTTAAAGTTCTCATGGGTACAATGTCAAATTCAATTAATAAATTCAACCAAGTTATAGATTAAAATGTCAGCATAATAAAACCAACGTATTTCATTGTAACTGGCCTGAAAAGACAAAACTTTTCTTCATTGCAATACACTGGCCATGAAAATATAGAGCTAAAGTCCACAATAATCTCAATTAACAATGACATTATTTTCCTATGATCATTGTCTCCCATAGAGTACATCTGAACAAACAAGTTACCATGAGGGAAGACAGAGTGTGGGTTTCAAAGGCATCAAATACTCCACAGCACCCACCCAAAACCATTTGATAAATGTAAGGAAATGTGAGGCATCTCACCACTCACTGGGAGTGGGGTAAATTCCCTCATTTCCATCAGGGCAGCAGCACAGGGACAGGCAGCTATTGCAACTGTCTGGTGCTTGTTAAATTCATGCCTCTGTTTGCCTCTGGCCCTGTTTACTTACTCACATGGCCAGTCATTGGTCACAGCTGATGACAGAAGAAAGGCATGAACTTCAAGGCAAAATTCAAGGCAAAAGCCTGGAGCATCCTGTGACATGACAGCAGTGCACACAAAAGTGGGCACAAAGACATGTGGGAAGCAGCAGGTTTGCATCAGATAATGAGGTGCATGTTTGGAGAGACAGAACCTTTCTTTTTTGGGGGGGCTGCAACAAGTGTTTGTAATTTGTTAAGTGGTGTTTTGTCCCTCACCAATGGGTTAACTTGCATGGGATGTGGGAAAGATCTGGGTCCGAGAAGAAGAGGACCACTGGTCCTATTGGAAATTAAAGGACACAGATTAATTTCTTTGGAAATGGCAAGTTTCGTTGTTATGCTTGTTCTACTAATGCTGATGTGATATCCTAAATGCAAGCCCCTGCTCTCCAGAGGAGCTGGAAGAAGTTTCTGGTTTACTGAATTCAGTTCCCTGCTTTTCTGGAGGCATCTCATACAAACCCTCTTCAGAATTGTAACAAGCTATCAATGAAAATAAGCTTTTTGCTCTTGTAGCTTCTGCATGAAAATATTTCTAGAACTTTTCTAGTGTTTTCTAACTTTCTTCTTGTTTCCAGCCAGTGGAGCCTGTTTGTAGCCTTTTCTTCCAGGAACATATTTTCCATTGTCCTGCCAAGGTAAAGTTGTCTCGGTCCTACATTCATTCCCAGATGTGAAAGATGATTGTATATATACTACCTAAACAACATTTAGATAGAGTTTCTGAGGGCAGCCCAAGTTCAAGGATTTTGTTTTGGTTTTGTGTTGGTTTTTTTTGTTTTTTTTTTTTTGTTTTTTTTATGGATGATCATTCTTGTTGTTATAGCAAAGATATACTCTAACTGTGTGTTCTCATATTTGCTTAGCTCTGAGTATGCTGAGTGTGCCTGAGAGAAGAGAGGGCCCATGGCAGTGACCTGCAGTAACAAGCAGTAACACTAAATTTGAATTTCCTTAAACCAAAAGATGGAGTATGGCTCTAAATATGATTCAGCAATTTGCATCTCTTTTAATCAGAACTCTCCCTGTTCTTCACAACCAAAAAGCCCCCCAAAACCCAAACAACCATTATGTACTGCGGAAAAATGAAGTAATAATGTGGTAAACAGGATGTTTTAAAAGTACTTGATGTTTAACATGTTCTAGGCTGGTTTTCTCTAGATATTTGAGATATTGCACACTCAAGTGAGAAAGAAGATAATTTTTATCTGTCCATGTTCACTTCCTGTGTCTGAACAGAGCTTAGCCTGAATTTCAAAGAATTTCTGAAGCAGAGTACAGTTTGGGTTTTTTTTCTGCAGCATGGCTCTATTTTTAGCTTCTACTGTACCAGATCAGTTAAAAAACTTTTCTCAGTATCAGAGGTCTCTACTAGAAATCTGAAAGAAGTACTTCTACCAGAAGCTGAAGTTTGAAGAACACTGAATATTGTCGAGTTTTCCTCACAAACTCTTCCCTTTAGAAGTGAAATCACGTTAATTTCAATGTTTTGAGATTAGAAAATTTCACACACAAATATTTTTGTTAACGCTTCAAAGCCGAAGAAATTGGAAAAGCTTTACTAAATCTAGTAGTACTTTTTATGCAAATTGGAAATTCAGAAAATAATTCTCTTCCAGACCACGTGTTAGTTTGTCTATGGGAATAAAAGGGGCAATTAAATTTAAATTGTGGCCTTCCACACTCCACACCACCCCCTCCCCCCCGCTACACTCACCCCAGTCCTAATTAGAAAGCCTGACCTTAGCAATTCAATTATTGTTTTATAAATTAACTCACTAAAACAGTTTATAAATTGGACCTGTTTGTTCAGTCAATAGTGGGATTATACTAATTTTGAGTCACTGTGAAGGCTGTTTCCAACCTAAAAGGTGATTACATCAGTATTCTGTTTTGACAACTACTTAATAAGTCCCCATGACTTCAAAGGTTATTTTAGTTTGATTTCAGGCTAAGCATATTCCCCCAGAACAGCAGGTCCCACTGGTCCCTTGCACATCTGTTTGATTAATCTTCTGTTGCAACATCCATACAGAACCAAATCACAAGCAGACAAATGAAATTAACCTAATATTAAAATTCCACCAACCACAGAAATCGTTTGCAAGTCTCCAAGAAAATGCATGTGTAGTACTTACAAAATCAGAAGCCCCGTTGCATTCAGCTGACCATGTTGTTCCCCATACTGTTACTTATACTCCACATCATCTTCTGCTTAATTTGTACTGTTAAACATTAAACAGACCTGATAAAAATGAGAGCCAACCAATTAGAGCCTCTGAAAAAAAGGAGGAAACAAAACAAATATTGACAAAACCGGTTTGCAAGGATCATCTCTATTATTCAGCCAAAGAAGCTAACAATCTTCAGCCATTTGAAGAGTAGCTGTGACATCCTCTCTGTTGCCTCTGACCATGTAAAGGACCTGAGCACAAACATTGTGTAATTAGGACCCTACTGGAAACCAGGAGGTTGTGCCTGGAACTGTTTATCTGGAAACAGATACCAACTCTTGGTGCCAGAAGTCAGACTCTCTGTGCTGTGATGAAGTACACATGGAGCTGACATCAGGTATCACATCAGGTATCACATCAGCTCAGTGCTCTTCCAAAGTCTGTCCAGAGCCAAATCTTCTGCCTGATCCTCAGCCAGTATGTATATGGATGACAAACCAATTGCCAGTACCTTCTCTCTCTGACTGTAGCTGCATACCACTGAGAGGATATGGGATAGATATGTTTCCCTGATGGATTTCCTACTCTGGCTGATGTGGTCTCATCTATCTCAGTACTGTGTGGATCTCAGTTACTGCCTTGGGCAGGTGGCGGGAATACAAGTAGCAAGCTGTGTACTCCCACAGGTCCGCATACTGCATGTGTGCACTCACTTCTCATTCTCTTTGCCCTCTCACACACTTTTAAATTGTTCAAATGAAAACAAGTACTGCTTGTTTCTATTAACTTTTTCCAACAGGAATTAAGTGCTGATGAATCAAGCTGACTGATTTTTTCCAGTTAACAACAAAGACCATGATTAAGTGGTGACATGAAATACGTTTCCCCATTTGTGACGACTCTTTCCTTTGTACTTGTTTACTCACATGTGTAATTTTGTCATTACAAACACAGATAAACATGGAGACAGAACATAGATAAACCTTGTCTGGACACTCCCCTTCTTTGTTTTCCTCTTTATTTCTTCACTCCAAACCCCCCCACCCCCCAACTCCTCTCCCCTTTCTTTTTCACTTGTTCCTTCTAATTCTGTCTGTAAAGGTCACAAACACAGAGATTATGTTACTCATCAAAGCCTAGGTGACTGACATCATAGTGGTCAAGAACCAACTGTGTTACAAAATGGTTATAAGCCTCTTGTTTTCTCTTTCATTTGTGATGTCTTGTAATTACTGTTTTGTTTCTAATAATGCTAAGCTAAAATTTAACAAGGCATTTCCCTAGCATTTCATTATAGCAGCAGCAATAAGGTGCTACAGGAGCTTGAAACTAAAATGATGAGGACACACACACATGCCAGGTGTACCATGCAATGCCACGAGCTATTACAATCCCACCTGTGTACTGACCACAATTTCAACTCTAAAACTAAGTCATGGAACCATGTTAACCAGCTTCATACTGATCATTTATATATAGAACCAGATCTTTCACTCTATTATTTATTTTTAATAGGAATAAAAGTACAGAATACTCCCATAACCAAACACATGGGTTTTATTCCTTCTGATAATTAAAACCACGACAAAGTCTACATTGCCCAAGTCCACGTTACTGCTGCGCAGTTCATGTAGGTCAGTTTCGATACCACACCCCAACTCATATTTTGACATCTTTAGAAAAAATAGACCCATATAATAGTTCATACATTTGCTAACATTTTGCAAACATCTTCCTGACTATTGGTTTTGTTTTGAACAGACCATTCTGAAACAGGTTTAAAGAGTTCTTCATTAACCAATGACTAGTATATCCAATGGCAACAGAACCACTCAACTTGTCCAGTGTTCAAAGGAAATTAGAGTTTTTGTGTCAATTTAGCAACAATAATAGCTGTTCTGGGATTACAGCTCACAGACACACAGGTTACTTCAAATATAAAAAAATCTTTATCCCTTTATACTTATTATATCATAAGTTACACAAAGATTTGTGTAAGGTATATAGACCACAGATATGTTAACCTAGCAGCAACATGAAGGAAATAGAGTATGAAATTAGGAAGAAAATGGACATTGCCTTCCCTTCCATTCCCTCACTGATAGTTCTGAGTTATGCAAAATTCTTTGGGAAGGATCTTTCAGTCAGAGTGCAGAGAGAATGTTAAGATTGGAAATATATGCATGTCTGGTCAACAGTGTTTTTTCTAGTCTGGATGACATATACAATGAAGAATAAAGGTACAATCTGCACACAGTGGTCATGCCATGTTTTCAATACTTCTTGAAGAATCTCTTCCACTGTCCTGTCAGAAAGACAAAATTCAGTGGTTTAGAAAGGGATTGTGAAATGAGGATGAAATATAGTCTACATACAGTGAAAAAAAAAGTTCACAAGAAAAGGGAAATTCTGCTCACAGAACTTTTTTTTCATCCGAATTAGCATCACTCATATGAACTAAGTAGAGAGCAGGGACAAGGATTTTTTAAAAAATTATTATACCAATGGCAATATCAGATGGGGAATACTCATAATCATTTTTAAGTTTCAATGCCAGCTGAAAATTATACACTAAATGTAGCAAATGTGTTACATGTATAGTGCACCAACAACAACTGAATCTCCTACTGCTGCTTCAGTGTGTGCAGGTTGGCAGGTATGACACAAGACCTATAGAAGACTTGAGACCTCCTGTAAAAGGGGCAGGAGAGTAGACAGGTTGCTTTAACATAAATACCCTTTATTTAGGCCCCAGAATCTTTCAAAAGGAGTCCTGTTTCTCATTATTTCTACATGTAACATCTTTATCATGGACTTTCTTTTCAGACTTGAATGTTTCTGCAATGCTAATATTAGTAATGAAAGACCTTACTGAGATTTTCATATCTGGATGATTTCCAGCAGGGGTACTGTGAAAGAATAGTACACATTCTGTTTTGTTTTCCTTCCAACTCCCAAAATAGATGAAAAAACACTCTTATTGACTTTAAAGATCTCCAATAACATTTTCCATTGCTCAAGTACTATTCAGGATACTGGAATGATTTCAGGCTGGGATGGACCACCTGATGAGAGAACCACTGGACTGAAAATTAAGGATAGATAGATATGTCTGTTGAGCAGCTCAGTTTTGACCCTGGGAATGTCACCGATAGGCTTCAGTTTGCTCATCTGTAAAATAGAAATGAGACATCAAACTTTGTCATTGAGATTAGATGGCATGAAAATAAAAAGTTACTTTCAATGGCCTTGAGCATTGCTTTAGTTCTTATTGAGGCTAACAAAGCCAGGACAATTTTGTGTCAGTTTGATTCCACGGCACCTCCCTTGGTAACAGTGATATACAGTTTGAAAATCTGTGGTCTGCAGGATGCAGCTTTATACAGCTTCAGAGTGAAAATGGAAATGTTCCTCAATTGCAAGCTTGCAGTCCTCTGTACTTTACAGAAAGTGTCTTCTTTCCTGATATGCTCAGCAGGTGTATTCAAGGGGTGCTAGTTACCTAGGTACACTACAGCATGGGGAGAGGTGATTAAGCACACATAAATTGCAAATATTAATAATCTGTATGCACCATACAACACTGCACAATCCAATCCTTTTACCAGAAATTTTTCTTTCATGACTAGAAGAGGCAAATATCTGTTGCCAGTAACTACAACACAAGAAGCTTGTACAGGAAAATAGAGAAAGATAAGACCATTGCGCTAACTGAATTTTTTTTTTTTCACATTTTGATTTAACACAAGCATATGCCAGCAGGGTTTGCTTCACCTGAACCCCTTCATCTACTGCCCATCCAGTATTGTACCTTTAAAATCATATTATTTACCTATGGTAAAGTACCTGAATCCTGCTTTGACTGTGTAAGCTAAGAAAGGAAGTATGATCAGCCTTAGTGAGTAGGTATAAGCAGCCAAGAAGCTAAGTTTCTACAGAGTGAACTGTGACTGAGCTGGGAAGGGAAGTAGGAACTCCCAAGTCCCAACCCAATGCTGTGTAACTACTGGCCTGTCCTTTCCTAATAACGTTCTTGCGTTAAAGAAATAAAGAAATTAATCAATTAATTATGGGTTTCCAACAGCAATATAGTACTTAAAATTTTAATAAATATGTGTCTATACAACATGAAAATGTAGTTAACAAGAACCATCCCAATGAGTAATTCAAGACTTAAGCAACTAACACTATTCTGAAAGCCTTCATTAAAAAGTTCTTCTTCACCTTCCCATTTGATCCACTGACACTGCTATCTGGGACCATCTCATCTAAATTTCTTTCTTTACCTCCTTTGTACTCCTGAGCAATACTGAGTAAAGTGTCTGCCTTTAGTTGTGCAGCTGATCAAATAATGTTGATCAAAGTGAATTGAAGTAAATAGTAATGACATTATTCTGTGACTCAGAAGCCCAGCTGCCCTAGCACACCATATGGATTTTGGCTAATGCTCAAAGAAAGGACCTAGAAAGTGGTCTTGCAAGCAACAGAATCAATTTACCTTATTTATTACACCTTGTCAGTCTCCCTACTCATACAGAACAGCTCTGTTGAAAATGAGGATACAAACACAGGAATCCACCAGGGAACAAGCTCAGAAGAAAGGTAGATTTCAACTTTATTTTGGATGGATATAGAGTAGATAAATTTTGTTGTGGTCACTGGTTTTAATTACACTGGGAGAAGATTTAGATCAACATCATATAACTTTTAAAAATCCTACTCTGGATCAATATTCAGATAAGTTCAACGAAGCCACTTTTCTCTGTAATCAACCATTACACAAGCATCTCAAATCTGTTAGTTTTAACAGAAAATTTTTGGAATTGTAACTATTTCAATACAGATGAAGACTTCCCTACCCCAAACTTGTCGGTACCCTGTCTAATGTTGACTCCTACATACTGTTATCTACTCTGACATCCTTTTCCTGCCTTTCTTTACATCACCCACAGTCACTTGCAGACCACCCTCATATTGGCACACCATTCCTCTACTCTTGCTTCCTCCATCAGCTTTGAGAGCAATGGCAAATAGAGCCTGTTGAAGAATCATAAAGGAAGGCATTTCCAAAGGTGTCACAGCAAGCCCCTTCACCAAAAGTCAACCTTTAAGGACCAGGGAAAGCCCAGATGATTTTTACTAAATACCCAGGTGTCTTCTTCCATAGAGCAGCAGAGCATTAAGGCACTGATAAGGCTGGGGTCAGCAAGAATGGGGCTCAGCTGTAGAGAGCAAAAAGGTTAATCAGGTCATAAGAACTTCTAGGTGAGAATGTCCTGCTCTCAGGTTCATTGATCAGCCAGTGAGAGTATTTTTTTTCCCCTGATGATGCAATGTTTTTAAATTAATGCCTTTGGTAGAACTTAGGTGGGTGGGGAATTATGAAAACCAGTTTGAACTGGTCTCTGGTCTTTGTGAATGCTCCGGCTCTCATGCTAATGATGATTGAATTAATCTCTTAACAAACACGTTTGTTTTTCTAATTCGCCTCCACACACATAATTACTATAACTCCAAACCCAACACCCCAGCATTACAGCACAGATGACACTTCGCATCCCCTGATCTTCGGAAATCTCTGAACTATTGGGAGCCTTCCTGAAGTAATTTCTGAAGCACAGATCTCCTCACCAAAAACAGAATTCTGCAAGCCAGGACTATGTCTAAGAGGATTCACTGTCTATAAAGCAGGAAATTTTTTTACCAGCATGTTCTAAACATATTTTCCTTCATAGCTTAATGTAAAAGTAATTATTTTTACTATTAGTCCATAGGCATTCAGTGCTAAGAATGCCTACATCAAAGCTAAGAAATCCTTAAATCCTTTGAGCTTGAGATCCCTACTTACCTTTGATGGTAGTAGGCTTAAAACTGAACTACAACTTCATGTTCTGTTACTTACAAGTGCTTCAAAAATGCTCAAGATTTTTCTCCATCTGAAAACTTTCCCAGGTTGCACAAATACCCAGATTCATCCTGTAGCCCTTAATGTTCCCCTTTAAAATCCTTTCTCAGAAAAACTTCTTGGAAGTTATCTGAGAGAACAATTTCCATGTAAGAAAGGAGAGTCAGAGAAATCAGAACATTTTCATGAATGTGTTTGCTTTGTTAACATTTTGAAAGAGAAATAATGAAAATGTTCTATGTTAATTTTCATTTCATAAGATGCTATCAAGTGATCAATTTTCCTATCATTTAACAATAAAATGGAAAAAAATTCAAAACCATTTTCAGGAAATTTGTTGAGATTTCAAAGTCATTTATTGGATGTGAAGACAATACAAATAAGGAACTGTGGACGTTATTTAGAGTCTACTGTGGAAAAAGTCTGACTTGAGAGAAAATAATTGTTTACAGAAAAGTTTAGATCAAGCATTCAATTCTTCAAGTCAAGACAAGATTTCTGCATCAGTTGTAGAGGATCTGAACAATGAGGAAATAGTTATTTTGCCACTCACAGTTTTATTCTCATTTGCCTTTTTTGTAGAATTAAAATTGATTTATCATATACTCTAAGGTCATATATGTAGAGGAAAAACAGTTTAGAATTGGTATATTGAGAGCTAATTCACATTAAAAAATAAATTTTATTCAAAGAAGTTTGGTATTAATCTGATGGGAAAAACAGACTAGTAATTATATATTCCCATTTAAAAAATATACATGTATTTGGTAGAGAAATAAAAGAAAAAACCAAAGAAACATTAAATAAGAAATATAATAGATCTTATTAGAGTCTTGGAGAAGGTACATTGGTAAATAGCAAGGCATTCATGTGCTTGTAAAAAGTATAATCAATGGTTCTTAAAAGACCAAAACTGCAAATAAGCAGGCAAATGTAAATTCACTTACTTCAATCATTCAAAGAAGTGATAAAAAGACCCTTGTAACCTCTCAAAAAAACTACATTTATTTTTATAGTGAATGTTCCTAAACTACTGAGTCAGATAAATTGACTTAGATTTTTAGTTATTTCCTACTGAACCACTGAGCTGATAGAAGTGTTGCTGTTAATTAGGAAATAAAAATACCCTTAAATACCACCCCTAAACTCTTGGTTTAGACACCCCCAGACACAGCAAAAGGAACAAACACCTAGGCTCTGAGTTGAGCCTATAGAAGCACAGTAGCATACATATATAGTATATATGTATATATATATACATCCTACAAATAAAAGGGGCACCCTTAGCTTAGATTGAAGACTCCTCTAATTCAGTATCCAATGCTGCACATAGCACACGCAGTGCAGGCTTATCGTGGTACGTGGGCACACTGAGTTTCCCTTTCTCTTTCTTCATCATTATCTCCCACTGCTTGGTTTACTTTTTCTGTCACCTCACAATTCATTAAAGTCCCACATCATCTCTGACTTCTCTGAATAATGCATGCCTGAACTCATTGCTTATTAAGGATCTTCCTCCCTCACTGGCTTACAATTTTTTTTGGTCATTCCCTGAGGAATATTATCTGCTTTCAGAAATATGTGACATATATCAATCAAACCATTTTAAAACATGGACAGATCAACTCTTTCCAAAGAATTCTTTGGTAAAGGATTCTGGCTCCTGCTGTAAAAGAAAATAAAAATATTTCTATAAATGCATTAGCAATAAGAAGTAGCTAAGAAGAACTTCCATCCTTTACTACATGTGAGAGGGAATATTGTGCCAATGGATGAGGAAAAGGCTGAGGCACTTAGTGCCTTCTTTGCCTCAATTATTAATAGTAAGACCATTTGCTCTCAGGCTACCCAGACCCCTGAGCTGCAAGATACAGATGGGGAGCAGAAGGAAGCTCCCATAACCAAAGGGAAAATGGTCAGCAATCTGCTACACCACTTAGACACACACGTGTATGGGGCAGATGAAATCCACCCAAGGATACTGAGGGAGCTGGTGGAAGAGCTCACCAAACCCATTTCAATCATTTATCAGCAGTTCTGACTAACCAGGGAGGTCCCAGACTACTGGAGGTTGGCAAATGTGACACCCGTCTACGGGAAGGGACAGAAGAAGGATCTTGGGACAGTACAGGATAGTCAGCCAGACCTCAGTGCTGGGGAAGGTTATGGAGCAGATCACCCTGCGTGCCATGACACAGCATGCAGAGGACAACTGGGTGATCAGGCCCAGCCAGCATGGGTTTATGAAAGGTAGGTCCTGCTTGACCGACCTGACCTCCTTCTGTGACAAGGTGACCAGCTAAGTGAATGAGGGAATGGCTGTGGATATTGTCTACCTGGACTTTAGTAAAACACTGTCTCCCTAAGCAGCAAGTCAAAACAACCCTGCAAAGTGCTACAGAATTGGGCCAGAGTGGCTGGAAACATGCCCAGCAGAAAAGGACCTAGGATGCTGGCTGACACCCAGCTGAACATGAGTCAGCAGTGTGCCCAGGTCACCAAGAAGGCTAATGGCATCCTGGATTATATGAGAAATACTGTGTCCATCAGAACCAGGGCAGGGATCCTGCCCCTGTACTCGGCACTGCTGAAACTGCACCTCAAATCCTGTGTTCATTTTTAGGTCCCTCATTACAAGGCAGAAATTGAGGTGTTGAAACTTGTCCATAGAAGGACAATAAAGCTGGCAAAGGGTCTAGAGAGTAAGTCAGATGAGGAACAGCTGAGGGAGCTGGGGTTATTTAGCCTGGGGAGAAGGAGGCTGAGGGGAGACCTTTTTGTTCTCTACGACTACCTGATGAGGTCAGTCTATTCTTGAAAGTAGCAAGTGATAGGACAAGAGGAAACCTCAAGTTGCTCCAGGGGAGGTTCAAATTGGATATTAGGAAACATTTCTTCATTTAAAGGGTTGTCAAACACTGCAACAGGCTACCCAGGGAAGTGATGGAGTAACTATCTCTGGCTGTATTTAGAAGATGTGTGGATGTGTTACATAGGAACATGGTTTAGTGGTGGACTTTACAGACCTGGGTTAAGGGTTGGAGTTGACCTTAAAGGTCTTTTCCAGCCTAAAATATTTTATGTTTCTGTGATGGTCATGTTAGTTCTTCAATATTTTGTCATACTTATTCATAATATGTAACTACAAATTCTGCATTTTCCCAAAAAACGAAGTTGAACTAACTGTTCTGCAACTCACTGTATGTTCATTTGCATTTCTTTGAAAAAAACTGAATATCACATCTGTCACTTCTTATTACTCTGGTAGAGAGACAGTTTAACTGTTGCATCGAAGTAGACAACTTAACATTTTTCTTTTTGAGACACCTAAGATCTCTTGCATGCATACTGAACAGTCTTGGCAATTTGTTGTTATCTGCTCTTTGATTTTTTTTTTTTTCCTGCTGAAAATTCTTCTATTGTTAGTTCAACTTGCAATAGTGGTTCAGACTGCAAAGGAAGTACATATGCAATGAATTGAGCTTTTCTGTTTTGCCAGTGCCCCCCTTGTGCACTTTTTCTACACTTTGAACATCCACTGGCCCCTCAGGCTCTCTGAAATTATGTTTTTGAAAAAGAATATATTATCATGTGACATGACTTCTGCAAGTTTCTTTACCTCTGCTCTTTGATTGTCCTTATTACAGTTTATTACAGTCTTATTACAGTTTTAGATTTGAAGTTTTGGGATTGCTCTTTTTTCAAGAGGGCATTCACTGGTCTGATAATGGCTCCCATCTTGTGAATTTTTTCTTCTTAATTCGAATTTAGTTTTTTTGTGCAACTATGCCTTTTTTTTTCCTTTTCAAGTTAGGGTTTCTTGGATTTACTTCAAAATGGAATGCTGTACCTTTTTACAGGAAAGCAAGCTGCAAGATCTGGTTAAGTCAGAAAACTATTTGTGACCTAGGAAGATCTGCAGTGCCTCTAGATTGACTTAAAATGCAAAAAACTGTAAGAACCTGCAGAAAAGCACCTTCAGTCAAGGTTTGCTATGGATCCACTGACGTAGGAAAATGTAGTAAGCCTAATTTTCAGATTGTGAAACACTACATTTATTTTTTGTTATTGCCTTATTTGTTATTGCTACGGAAATGAGTTTTTCTTCACTGTGATTTTAATTTGAAAGTGGTTTCCCCGACAGAAAGCTGACAGATTCTAAACACTTTTCTTGTTTCCCTGTCATAATCCATTATAAAAAAGTTATAACCTAGACAGCCTGTATTTTGTTTATGGAATAACAGGAAACACAGCTCAAAACACATGCCAAGACTGATAACATATCTATTACAGAATCACAGAATATGCTGAGCTGGAAGGGACCCCCAGGAATCATTGAGTCCTACTCCTGGCCCTGCACAGGACCATTCCCAAGTATCACACCATGTGCCTAAGAGTATCATCCAAACACTTGTTTTACGCTGTCAGGCTTGATGCTGTCATCACTTCCCTGGGGAGCCCGTTCCAGTGCCCAGCCACCCTCTGGGTGAAAAACCTTTTTCTAACACCCAACCTAAACCTCCCTTGACACAGATTCAGACCATTCCCTCAGGTTCTGTCAAGGGAGTCAAGAGAGAACTTTTTAGAAGAGAGATGAGAGACACACAGAAGCTACACACTTGGCAGAGTAGAGGCAGCATGCTCTCAACAGGCTTTGAAATAAAGATCTCTGCATCAAAGGAATGCCCAACCTTCCCAAAGTCTTCTGCCTAACAGAGATAACCTACAGCCCAGGCTAGAGAGAAGGCTTTCTGAAACTCATTACTGGCATTACTATTCCTGTGCCGATCTAATGTATATGTATAGTAAGCTAATAACTGGTTGTTGACATTTGTCAAAAAAACATGCTTGAACCGTACTTAAGTCTTAACTCTGAACTACAGAAGTAAAATAGCAGAATTAGAAACTTTTTAATGTCACGTTTATTCATTGATGTTGTTCTACCATAGTACATTTGTCTGCATGTTTCAAGGCTGTACAAAGACTGGTCTTAATGCTTAATACTTATTAACAGACTAACCCATTTTAGTCAATAATTTACCCCTCCTGCAACCGGAGATCAGATATATACCATGAACAGGAGTAAAGAAATAAAATAATGATAGATGTTGTGAAAACCAGAAGAAAGTTGTGAAAACCATAAGACAGTAAACCAGGAGAAAAATAAGCATGTTCATTATGAATGTGACTTTGATTATTGTGTATCTTAATAGTAAAAACAGCTCTTTATAATATTGTGGCTATACTAACCATGAAGCAGATGAGAAAGAGAGTACCAATGTTGTAGTACTGGACAGTCTGGGAACAGAAGGGGTTATATCAAGAGACACAGCAAGTGTCACTGATGGGATATAGGTGTTACTGGTAGGGTGCTTGATCCTACAAACAATACTGGAATGGTGCTTACTACCATGGGTAATCTCCCAGGTACAGACAGTAATGGTACAGACACTGGCACCAGGAGGAGATGGCTTGTGCTACCTGCTGCTTGGGGACTTCAAGAAGCTAGTTTAGGTGCAGACATGGGCTAGAAGTAGTCTTCTGACTGCTCTAAGCTGTATATCTGATTTATGAAGGTTGGCTCCTGGGCACTGAATTGCAGATCAGATCTACCTCTTCTTTTCTTAGACCAAGTTCTTAGAACTCTAAAGTTTGCCCTGGAATGAGTCTGGACTGTACATTTCACAGAAACAGTGGGCAGGCCAGTATGTATCTGCAGGGGGAAAACACACCTTCTTTGAGACCCCTTTGCAGCAGCCAAGCTGGGACAGCAGCTGAAAGGTAACGGTGTAATAGACTCACTGGACAACAATGGTACTATGCAAGGTAGTAAGCATTATGCATGTTAAGGTCTATGCTAATTACAAACTTCATGTTGGTAGGAGAAGGCACAAGTAATAAAGTGGCATAACTTCTACCCATTTGTCAGTCAACACAAAAAAAATGTGAGAAGGCAGCCATGAGAGAAGGAGTAGTCATACACAACTCTCTCCACCCACATGCTCTTCAGCTTCCCTGCTAGAAGATGCATCTATGCTGTTAGTATCACACAGGCCTATTTTGTCCCAGAGCTAATGACAGTTCTGCCTAAACGCAACCTTCTTCAAAAAAAAAAAAAAAAAAGAAGCAAGGCCCAAACAAACATGCACCTATGACAACTTAAATTGATGAAGAGTCTCATCTACAAAAACCAGTGAATAACATCAGTTAAGAGGCAGAGAGCCCCTCTGTAGCCATGCCATACTCATCAGGTCAAATACTTGATTTAAGAGTGGTGATCACCACATACATAATATGTACATTGACTTAATCTCTTTTCAGAGGGTTCACAATTTTCCCCATGAAAAGTATATTGCTCTCCATAGTTATGACGATTAGGAATGGCCTGTTGAATGTAATGGTAACTGGAACAGACATAGGCACTATTTCCATGCCTGTGGCAGCTGCTGCTTCGGTGCCAGTCTCATCCACCTTTATCACAGCCTTATGAATTGCCTGTGAAGAAACAGACATGTTACAAGTCAAAGGGGTACAAAAATAGTCACCTAAATAAGAATGTGACCTAAAAGTGCCTGAAGAAGTTATTGGTAAGAAACAAGCATCAGATGGACAGGTGTGAGTCCCCTCCATAAAGACAGCAAAGAGGAAAAAGAATCAACAAGCTACATGCAGCATAGCTTTCTAGTCCTGGAGAGGAAAAGTTTGTTTCCAGTGAAGGTGTATGTCCCTGCTAGTGAAAACATTTACTTTGTTTTTTTTCTTATTCCCTGCACCCACTCATGGATATTTTTACAGCTAGACAAAATGTTAAGCGAGTAAGAAAGTATTTAACTGTCTGTTAAAAGTTCATATAGCTGAAGAAATAACATGCAGACTAGCACAACTAATAGAATTCTGAAAATATGTTTCTTATATTCCTTCTTGTCTTGGAAATAGGGATAACAAAGGAGAAGGTCCAGAAATGGAGGGCTAGAGCAGAGAAACATATGAATTTTTCCTTGCAAAGTCAAGACATTGACAGATTCTGATTCACTAACGTCCTCCTGAGGTCATGAGAACAGTTGTTTTCTTCATATTAAACAATTAAAGTTGCACTGATTGTCAGCTTTAAACTCTAGGTTCATTGAAGTATGACCTGTTTGTAGCTTTTACCTTGGCCTGACACTAATGAGAGTCATTGTTCATAGGCTTGAAGCCAAATGTTTATACTAAGTGCATTTTCCTTTCCCCTAAACAGTTTAAAAGCAAGAAGAATTTTTCCCCTCCCCTGCATAAAACACAAGTGGTGACACATCCTATAGCTCCGTACTTGCCCACAATCAGGCTAAAGAAGACAAACACAAACAGAAGCAGCAACGCAGTGACTGTAACAGCAAATTGCAGGAGGGTACCGAGGTGTGGATAGATGGCGATTTGGTCATGTCTGTTTTGTAAGGTTGCCCCATGCAGATCAAAATAGCCTTCCAGATTTAAAAATTACAGACTTGTAACCTGCTCCAACCCAATTGCACTTACTCTGTATGCTAACAAGTACCTTTTCATGTGAAGCCAAGCCTCTTTACATGAGTTTTGCATCACAAATAGTTGTACAGAAAGTGATGCAAGTATCAGTAACCGTGGGCCCATAAAGCAAAAAGCAGTATGACTTACCTGGGAAATTCTGTGCTGGGGCTGTCCAGTGATCCCAGAAAGGTCAGCCTTATCAGTGAATAGATCCATAATGCCCATTTTATATAAGATATTTTTTAGGTCATATGTCCCATAAAGAGTAAATTTCGGAAGGTACAAATTTACTGAGCTGCCAGAAAAGAAGTACAGGAGTATAGTGAAACATTTGATCACATATCACAGAACAACAGACTCACAAGGGAAACTGATTTTGCTTTCTCCCTCAAGACATTTTGCCTGCAGGCTCTCTCTAGCCCACATAGGAGATGTACACTGACATTAATTTGAGGAGAAGAAAAGAAGATTTCTAACAATGTTGGAAGGCTGGTTGAGAAGATGAGGCTGTAGTTGCTGGCTCTCAGTTTGTAGTAAGCCAACACATGAACAGAGAAATTGATCCGGTGATCATTCAGCACAGTACAACTGTACCTCCCTAAGAACCTTCATCTAACATTTTCATAAGTTAGGTGATCTTTCGTGCAATGTACTGGAAGCACCACCTTCATTATGACCTGTTACTGAGGATGCAGAGGATTCACCTTGTGAAAAAGAGATTCCTTTAGGTGTCTCAGGTTGAGCACAAAAAAAATCCAACACATGCAAATTCAATGGTTACTTTTGGGAAAACAAAACAAAACAAAACAAAACACATTGGCCTTGTGTATTTATCATATAAATCAGAACAGAGGAAACAAAAATACCAAAGAAGCAGGAAAGTGATAAATAGTGATAGAATGGATGACAAAGTAAAAAACAAAAGCACATTGACAGAATATAGATAGTAAATAGATAATTATTTTTCTGTGTGAAGCCCAATGTCTGACACTAAATTTTAAGTGACTAGTTTGCTGTTTTCCGTAAATAACCCAAAGCTCTATAATTCTGACTCATTTCTCGTACTTTTTCCATACAGATCTAAGAATTACTTTTCAAGGGTTAAACACAACATCTAGAGCCAAAAGCAGCATAATGAGACAGAGGTTAGAGATAGTGCTGACATTAGGTACCATTTGCTGGTGAAAAACCAGGACAACTCTCCAGGGCTCTGGGTCAGGGAGATGTAGAGCACTTACTGAAGCGAGCCAAAGAGCAAGACATCCGGCAGACAGATGGGAAAGAAAGGGCCCATACCTGAGGTGTTGCACAGCATCTAATGCCGAGTCTGGCTGGTACCCAAAAATGAAAGTGCTAGAGGATTGATAACTGATTGCTGATCTCTTAGTTCTTCCTAATTTCAGCCTGTGCTGATTGCTGTCCCAAATGATGATGCAATTACCATTGAATCATCTATCTTACTGTTGTGTAAAGATACTCCTTCACAAGCCCCCACTTTCTTTCAATATGGAGGAAAGGGAAAGCCACTGCAACAATGCAATCAGGAAGGAAGCACTGGGATCCACTTTTCAGAAGTGAAAGTGATGTTTTCTCCACCGTTCAGCCATTAAATAAATCTCAGCTGCCTGTACAGGTGACACTTTGGCACTATCCCTTGTTTGGCAGCCAACAGTAATGAAAAATGCCCCTCACAACACTTCTGCAACTCATATCAGTTTGCAGACACAGAAACAGTGATAAAGGTAGCTTGTCCACAGCCCTTGAATCATTCCATATACTACTTCAAACCCATTCATTAAGACCTCCCAGAGACTCCAAATAACAGCAGAGGCAATCAACTGCTTTGAAAACTAGAAGTAAAAGGAGGAGATCGTGCCATTAGTTTGCAGGAGAGAATGTTCATCATGAAAAATGCAGCAGGAAACAAACTTGCTTTCAAGGGGGATTTTTTTTATATTATAAGATAGGAAACATAAATCCCCTCAATTTTATTTAGTGTCTTTCTTGGTAATTTTAAAGGCAATTTTGTTTCTTTGATAAAAATTATACATATATATCTTGATTCACCATCTTACTTGCCCTTTAGTCAAAAGTATGTAGCTGCTTCCAGAAGTTTCAAAACTGTGAAGGGGCATGGAGAAATAATTTTTTTTTCCTGGTCTTTTTCTTTTTTCCCAAATAACAAAAAAAATTTAGATTCTTTTGATAAGATTTAACAGTGAATCAGAGTTAGGAGCATGACACTGGGTTTGGGGTTCTGTATTAGGCTGCAATTTTTCTTTTGAAAAAGTATCATCTAAAATAAGTTTTTCAAAGGAGTATGTGTGAAGGTCACTAACTTGATACATCAAATTCATAAATGAGCACAAGGGTTTGATACTATAAACACGTTTTACCTGTGCTTGTATACGTATTTTTTCCCTCGAAAGGCTAGTACCATACAGGACACTAAATGTAAGGAGTATAAAATTCTTTTTAGAAAACATATAACCTTTCTGCCTTCTAGGCTGAAAATTACCTTAAAACAAGTGTAGCTTGTTCCAATTTTGCCTTCCTAAGACCTCAGAGAGCCTGAATATAGTGGCTCAGCAACATGCTTTGCCCTCATAGTTGCCAAATGGAAGTTGTTATTTCAGCATTAACTGTGCAATTATTGTCAATTTTAATAGGTAGAAAAGAAGCAAGAGACAAGAAAATAGCTTGAAGTGGTAGGAATTTACTTGTAAATAGAAGAAGGCAGACCTCCCCCAAAAACATGAGTAGAGGTCTAAGTCCAAAAACACGGGCCTATTGAGAGTTGAAGATGGGAAAAAAATTGCAGAAATGGAAAAAGTCCAACTGTGAAGGTTTTCAGTGCATGCAGTACTGAATGTGAAAATACAGGGATACCAGAGAGCCAGATTCAACTTTGGTCAGTGGGAATTCTTCTGCAGATAAAGCAGAACTAAAAATGGTGTTCTGATTCTGTGACATAGCCCAGCACATCTGTTTCCTTGCCTACCATGTGAACCAAGAACTTCAGAATTTTACCTTTTTGTGACTAATGACCTCCACCTTGACATATGTTCACAAGACAATCTTTTCTCCAGCTTCCTCATTCTTCCTCTATCAGGTAGAATAAAAAATGCTGAAGCACCTCCTTTGTAATCCATTTGCACCACAGTGGAAGACAGCTGCTCATCATAGCCGTGCTTGAACAGGCCCATTCCAAACATCATTGGGACTTCAACAGCCTTGTTCCAATCCACAAAGAATTTGCTCATTTTAGTGTATTGTGGATCAAAAGGTTTTTCCCATTCAGCTTGAAACAGAAGAGATAGAGTTAGAAGATATTTTGAGGACATGAAACCATAGGACATATCACCACAGGACACATTCTTAGATGACAGAAACTGGTACCGTTGGGTCGGCTTCAAAGGCAAACCAGTTTGCAATGATCACTTAATCTTACTGAATACTCGGAATAATTGAATAGCAACACACATAGGTAGAACGTGACGTAAAAAAACTCCTTCAGATTTTACAGCAGACTGCAATATCCATCATTTAGATGACATATCAAGGGTTTTAACTTGCACGTTTCTGCCGTGACAACAGTTTTAGAGAGTCTGTAAAGCCCTCATTCTTTCTCTGAGCTCTGAAAGAGGTTCTCCCCTTTCCTTATTCCCAGATCAAAATAGGCTTGAACAGGGTGATATGAGGGATGAATTCTCCAGAGAAATTAAGGAATTTGGGTTACTTTCAGAGACAAAGTGTTTATATCTCACATGAACTGATAATGTATAGAGTCATGAGGAACTTAATTCTGCCAGACTGCTGGGTTAAAAAACAAAACAACAACAGGAATCTTCACAATATTAAATTTTCCAAGGCAACTCACATAGTCAAGGTGAAACAAACTCTCTACATCGGAACTCCAAAAGATTCTTATCCTCAGTGAAGAGAAATTTCTAAGCTAAATTCCACCTAACCCATATCATTCATTTCAGAAGCTGAGAAGATTTTTTAAAAAGGTGTGGGTTTTTTGAAAGATTTCTTTGTTGTTTTTATTTTTCAGAAGTGTTGGTCTGTAGTAAATTTTGCCTTCTAGATCAAAACTAACATTTTATCAAATTTATTAGGCAAAACTAGAGTTGTGATGCTTAGTAAAGTAACTGCCATCAAGAAAACAATGAAACAAGATATGGTCACTTCTGATTTCTGAGTTCTATTTGAACATTGATTGTTAGGCAGCTTGTTACAAATGAAATAGTTATTGTCTGCTGCTTCCACCGTCTGACATAGCCTGCACTTAGTATTTGGAAAAAGTGAAATGAGAATTTAGGGCATGTCTTGGGCTCTGAAAGTATAGATTGACAACTACCAATACTCTAAAAAGGGAGAAGTTGCTACTTTTATGTTTCTTTATTAACTTCGGTCATCAGATATATAACAGGCAGGACTTCTACCTTATTATGCTTAAGGGAAAAAATAAAGCAGAATGAATAACAGAAACATGAATGACACAGGTCCTGAAACATTTAAACAACCTTTATCTAGTGCTCATCTCAGGGAAAACACCCACTACTTTCACAAAGAACTTTGCTTGATTGAAAACTGAGTAGGATGTTAGGACTGCTACTCTGGAATTCAGGAGAGCAGATTTGGTCTCTTCTGCAATCTGCTTGGTAGAGTACCACAGGACAAAGCCATGGAGGGAAGAGGGGTCCAAGAAAGCTGTATTGGCCAAACAACCCCATGCAGCACTACAGGCTGGGGGAACAGTGTCTGGAAAGTGGCCCAGCAGAAAAGGCCCTGGGGGTGCTGGCTGACTGCCACTGAACATGAGCCAGCAGCGTGCCCAGGTGGCCAAGAAGGTCGATGGCATCCTGGCCTGTATCATCGGTAGAGTGGTCAGCAGGACCAGGACTGTGATTGTTCCCCTGTACTCAGCACTGCTGAGGCTGCACCTGAAATCCTGTGTTCATTTTTGGGCCCCTCTCTACATAAAGGACATTGAGGTGCTGGAACATGCCCAGAGAAGGACAATGGAACTCATGAATGGTCTAGACAGTTAAGTCAGATGAGAAACAGCTGAGTGAGCTAAACAGCTGTTTAGCCTGTAGGAGGCTGAGAGGGAACCGTATCATTCTCTACAAGCATGTGGAAAGAGACTGCAGTGAAGTGAGGGTTGGCCTCTTCTCACAGGCCACTAGCGACAGGACAAGCAGAAATTCCCTCAAGCTGTATGAGGGGAGATTCAGGTTGGGCAGCAGGAAGAATTTTTTCACTGAAAGGGTTGTCAGACATTTGAATGTGATGCCCAGAGATATGGTGGAGTCACCATCCCTGGAGGTGTTCAAGAAATGACTGGACGTGGCACTTAGACCTGTGGTTTAGTCGACATGGTGGTGTTCAGCCAAAGGTTGGACTCAGTCTTCTTTTCCAACCTTAATGATTCTGTGATTCTATGATTCTATTAATATTCAAGGATAACCTCCACCAAGCACAGGAGTGATCTGTCCTAACAAAGAAGAAGTCAGGCAAAAACACTAGGAGGACTGTCTGGATGAACAAGAAGCTACCAGGTGAAATCAAACACAAACAGGTAGCCTACAGAGGTTGGAAACAAGGACAGGTAACCTGGGAGGTATACAAAGAGATTTTCTGAGTATCCAGGGATTCAGTTAAGAAAGTTAAAGCTGTGATAGAATTAAATCTGGCCAGGGACATCAAGGGCAACAAGAAAAGGTATGACAATGACAAAAGGAAGACTATGAAAAATGTGAACCCCTTCCAGAAGAAAACAGGAAGCCTGGTTACCTGGAACATGGAGAAGGCTGAGGTACTCAATGACATGTTTTGCCTCAGTCTTCACTGGCAACTGCTCCATTCACACCACCCAGGTCACAGAAGGCAAAAGCAGGGACTGGGAGGATGAAGAAAGGACGACTCTAGGAGAAGATGAGGTTCAAGATCATCTAAGGAACATGTCTGCCTCACCTCTTTGCGTGGCAAGATCACAGAGCCAATCCTCCTGGAAACTATACTAAGATAGACGGAAAATTAAGAGGTGATTAGTGACAGACATGACTTCACTAAGGGCAAGTTGTGCTAAAGGAAGAGTAATTGATGTCATCTAACTGGAGCTGGGCAAAGCATTTGACATCCTTGTCTCTAAGCTGGAGGTTCGGATTTGACAGATGGTCCGTTTGGTGGATAAGCAATTGCCTGGATGGTTGCATTTGAAGGGTTGTGGTCAATGGCTTGTTGTCCAAGAGGAGACCAGTCACAGGTGGTGTTCCTCAGGGTTCGGTTAGGACCAGTGCTGTTCAACATCTTTGCTGGCAACATAAACAGTGGGATTGAGTGCACCCTCAGTAAGTTTGCCAATGACATCAAGATGTGTGATGCAGTCAATATGATGTAATGAAGGGATGTCCTCCAGAGGGAAGCTATGCCATCCAATGGGAGCATGACAGGCTTGAGAGGTGGTCCTATTGGAACCTGATGGTTCAACAAGGCCAAGTGCAAGGTCCTGTATGTAGGTTGGGGAAGTCCCAACCACAAATACAAGTGGGGCAGAGAATGGATTAAATTGAAAGCAGACCTGAGGAGAAGGGTCTTGGTTGACAAGAAGCTCAGCATGACTCAGTAATGTGCTCTTGCAGTCCAGAAAGCCAACTGTGTCCTGGGCTACATCAAAAGGAGTGTGACCAGCAGGTCAAGGGACAGGATTTTCCCCTGTACTTCACTCTGGTGAGATCCCACCTAGAGTACTGCATTAAGCTCTGGGATCTCCAAAATAAAAAGGACATGTACTTGTTGGAGCGAGTCCAGAGGAGGGGCCATGAAGATGATCAGATGGCAGGAGCACCTCTACTATGAAAACAGGCTGAGAGAATTAGGGTTGTTTAGCCTGGGGGCGAGAGAAGGCTCAGCAGAGACCTTAAAGCCCCTTCCAGTACCTAAAGGAGGCCAATAGACAGGGAGAGACTTTTTACATAGGCGGATAGTGATAGGACACAGGGGAATGACTTTAAACTGAAAGAGAGCAGATTTAGATTTAGATTAGATATAAGGAAGAAACTCTTCACTTTGAGGGTAATGAGACACAGAAACAGGCCGCCCAAAGAAATTATGGATGCCCCATCTCTGCCAAGGGCAGGTCTTTGAGCAACCTGGTGTAGTGGAAGGGGGCTACAACCATGGCAGGAGGGTTGGAACTAGATGACCATTACGGTCCCTTGTAATCCAAACGATGACTATCACTTACCACACAGATTAGACAGAGATGATATTCATCAATACTTTCCTCATGTTTCAAAGGAACATTTATTCTTATGCTCACCTCTATCTTAGGGGTCTACCTTCTAGAGATGACACCTTTGTCAAATGCTTCACAGTGCTCAAGTGGAAAAGTGAACTTTGAATTAGTCTTTGTGGTGATCAGCTTGCCAAGGGCATGATAAGGGACTGCTCTAATACAGTGGAATAACATGCCCACTGGCTCAGAGACAGAAAAATTGCCAGGCTTCTGTCCTTAGGGTAGGACTTTTGTACTACACTATACCACAAAAAAAAGAGGAAAGAGAGTCACCAGTACTGTGCAAGGATGGTTGCAATGCACAGTGGACAAGAGCCTAGAAGTATGGACTGGTTATAGAACTAACTGAGGTTTAGGTCATCTCCAGATTAATTCCAGCCTATAAATACTTAACGAACTCTTTATTTCAAGCTAAAAATTGTTATATTATTGTTATTAGGGCTATTCTTTAATCTATTTTCTTTAAAATTGAAGAACTAAAACTGAAACACCACCATATTTGGAGGAGCTAGGAAATAATTTCAGTAATAAAATGAACGTCTAATTAAAAAAAGAAACAAAACACTTATTTTTAGAACATGTAAAAGTTAACTGTAATACAAAGTTATTTTTAGTAAAAGTTTCTCAGGCTTTTGGATTGTGCTACTAAATTTATTGCTCATTCTTTCAACACCTTTCAGTAAAAGAAAAGGGGGTTTTGCCTGTTTTGAAATATGAACCTGATGCTCAATAAAAGCATAAGTGAAAACATTATTTGAGACAAACAAGTATGTTTTCAAAAGAATTAAGAAACACTAGTCATCTGTAATTCAGTCAGCTCCATTTAGCTGTGGCCAGTCTTCAGAGATTAATACAAGGAACAGGGACAAAGACGAAAAACAAAACTAAAAAACCCCCAAAAATATAGTTCTTAATTACTTTCAGGGGAACCCTCATATTGGAAAGTGCAAGCATCCAGGTTAACAGTTTTAAAAGAATAACTTTTCCTTTTAAAAATAATTGCATTTCTAATAGTTCATGTCCATTTCAATTAAAAAGTGTAATGGTAATTTTATCAGATAGATTATAGGATATTATTTTTCTGAGTACAATTGCTCTGTTTTTGGCATACAAGGAGTAAGAGAGAGAAGGTTTGAAAGAAGATGTAATATCTGTTATTAGACCACTGATTGAGCCTTACAGCCTTGATCCTCATCTTCTCATTAGATCAGCAGTCTGAAAAGCTCTGGGAAGATCTGTTGACTGTATCTAAGCAGACTGCACAAGTTAATTAAGAAAAACAAGCTTATTGTCAATAGGCTTGTATCTGATACTGGTGGGTCCATCTTCACTGGAAAATATTAGAATCTGCAAATCAAAAAAAAAAGGGTGAAACCTATGCCTCTAGACACATCAGGACTACAGACATATCATCGGCAAAGGCATAGTTAGTAAAAAAATAGAGAGAACATGAATGTGAAACCAAAGTTGTTGAATGTTTAGTTTTGGATACATGAACATACACAGTAATAGCAAAACTATGGAGTAAACATATTTCCATTTGGTAAGATACTACATTTTACTTCAACAGCACTTTTTGAATTTAACTCCTAACTTGCTGAACAAAAAACCAGCCAAAGTCCACAGAACTGGATTTCAAATTAATTCCTAGACAGAAAAGCATTTAAGAAAGTGCTTGAATCCCATTAGATTGTATAGGATTAGATGCTTTCCTAACTAGAAGTGCCTTCCTCAACATATATTTAACTAAATCTTCAGAAGGAAAGAAGTTTATATATTAAAAAATATGGGAAAATTTACCATGCATTTTGCTAGGAATTATCATCAGTGTCAAGCAGAATATGATTTTCAAAAGCTTTGCTTGTAATTAAGTGTAAGTGAGGACCAAAGGGAAAAAAAATACGAGTCCATCTGCAAAATCATATTGCAAAAAAGGGTGATGAACTCCAAGACTGACCTGAGGGAATAAATGATGAAGTAGAAGAATATGAAACGTGTATCTTACCGTTAAAATAAATATAGCTAATGAGGAGAATTTCAGTAAGTGGATCAAGGTTATTTACGAGGTCCTTGATTTTTCCATTGGTTCTTTCTGCTACATATTTGTTGACTTTTTGCTGGGCTTGATCAGCCTTCTTGAAGTTCATAGGATAAGCTTCTCCTTCATAGAAGTTTCTGAGGTCATTTAAAAATTTTTCTTGTGGCTTCAGTTGGTCAAGAACAAACAGAACATTTCCCATATTCAACTGTAAGCCCTCATTCTTTCTGTTTACCATTTGCATGAGTTGACGATAACCTTCATGTATGTCATTTTCAGAAATCTCACGTGGGTTAAAGCAAAGGACCCTAAGAATCTGTGTCAGGGTGTCTGATCTGGCACCCAGAGTCAGCATTGCAAAGGCAGTAGAGATGCTCAAAGGAGAGAAGAAAACATTTCCATTGTTTCCTTGAGAAGAAATCTCTTTGTAGAAACAACATGCAAATCGACAAACACTGTTCCTTACACTTTGCCATGGCATGTTTTGGTTTCCTTGGGCTCTTTGATTTTGGTTTCTTACCCCTTGATGATTAGGCTCATAGCAATAACTGTTGGAGTTAATTCCAATAAGTAAAAGACACAGGAAAAACAACATCTTCATGTTTCTGTGACTCTGTAACAGAAGAAAAATTACATTTGGCTTACAAATCTTTTCAGCTCATGTTTAGCAATTTATCAACCCCTTCACTATACAAAGTTAGCTTAGTACCAATGACTCCAAGACATTTGAATTGAGGAGTACCAGCTTTCTATTTCAAGGAAGCAGACTTTGGAAAATTACTCAACCTACTGAAGAGGTTATGAAATAATAAAAATCAAAGTCACAGAGGGATGAGGTAATACTAAAGACGCCCTCATTAAAGTTAGGCTACAATTCCTTTTAAACTGTTTTTTTCCAAAGTTCCCTTTTCAATGTGGCTTTAAGTGATAAAGAGCTGTGAGTCAAAATTATAAGTCTATAGAGCAGAAAGTAAAAATTTAACTGATGAAAAATGAAAGCAGAAGAAATGCACAATATTCTTCCAAAGTTAAAATATTATATATTTTTGAATGGCCTTCATGCAAACACACATGCAGGTACAAAAGAGAAAGTAAATGCACTTGTTAATGAGGAACTGACGAGCATTTACAGTGATTTCATAAGGGTTGAACAATTCAGCAGCATTAAAAGAAGCCAACATACACATAAATATCAAAAGAGAGAAATAGCAATTAGGATGTTATCAAGACCATGACAATATAGTGCTGTTTATTAAGAAAGAGAAAATGAGTATGTACATAGAACAAACAGCAAATGGAAATAACCGTGCCTGCTGCATGCAAAGTCATGTCCAGTGACTGAATCAAATCCCCTAAAAATAAAATAAAATAAAATAAAATATAGGAATCTAGAACAGTCACGCTCTTTATCATCACAAAGATAGAAAAGAGTGATTTGGCAGAGAAGGCTGCAATGGTTAAAAGTGAAGATGAATGGGTGAATTCTGGAGGAACAATAATACTAAAAAATATGGATAGAGCAGGAAAGCCTTTTCCAGAGCAGCAAGGAAACCATTCATTCCATATCTATGGCAATACTTTTACCTCTAGAAATTGATATTGTATCACAAGAGGTTCCACAACTTGTGACAACAGAGAGAAAGAAGCAAAGATGTGGAATATTTGGAAATCCAGAACATCCACTTGTCGTATGTGATCATTTCACCTACAGAATCTTTTATAAAACAAAGTATTTCTCTAGGAGAAAAATAGCTTAGGTTTCTGAATTGCACTGAGAAATGCAGACTGCCTTGTAAAATCATTGAATCCTAATCAACTCCCACCATGGCCCCACATTTGTGTTATCCACTTTCTAGCATCTTGTTCTCTAAAACCCAGTGAGCTAAGAATGCTGATCTCTGCTTTAATAATATATGCTTTAAATACCCCCTAATTCACAGTCTTTGAATATCATGGTCATAGAAATACTACTATCATTAGGAAGGGCCTGAACCCCATGACAAATCACTTTCAGGCAGTGCACTTTCGTATCTAGAACATGTTTCAGTTTAAGCTCCTTGATTTGTTTGTGACTTTGTCCACCATTACTCTTACTCTAATTCTTTTAGCCACATTTTCTTTTTTTTTTTTTTAAGCCTCTAGATGCTTTAGAACACAATTCTTAAGTCCCTATTTCCATTTCATTTCATGCCTTACATTTGTTACTATCATCAACTTACTTAATTTAAAATTTAGGAATGCAGTTTTCCTAAGGAGAGTTATGCCATACAAACATGCTTATCTCACAGAGAACTTACTTTTTTATTTTAAAAAACCAAAATCATAGTAAAACAGTACAAGAAAATTTAAATCAAAACGTGAAAATTTTTCAATTCATTATTCAAAACCTGTTGTCCTATTGTAACATAGAGAAAAAAAAAGCATCACTTACAGTAAAGTCAAAAGTGTCCTGCTGTATTCACCAGGTCTGCACGAGTCCTTGCTCAGTTGTTTATGCTGCTGAACACAAAGCAGGGTATCCTCTAGTAAAGGTTAAGATCATCTAAGGGCTATGACTCATGCATTATAATTATGATGTCGAAACTAGTTTTACTGGACACTTTACTGAATATGTTTCACACGTGACTTTTTATTATTCGTGACTATCCGATCACCCTACTAGATTCAAACCCATTTTTCTCAAACTGAACCTGCTGTTTCTTAATATCAAACATTCATACAGAGTTGCCCCAATCTATTTTATGAAAAAGAGAGTCATAACATGACTTCTAGTCACTATAGCATTGTTGTCAGTAAGGAAGGAGGGAAAGGCTTGATGCACCAGGACAATCTGAATTTTTGTGACCTAGCTTGCTTTGTCTCCTCTGTATCCATGGCTGGGATTAATTGTCTCCAGGTGAAGCCAGTGATGATTCTAAGAGGTCCAGGGCTTAAAACACTGTTTTACTGTATTAGCAAGTGCTGCTGTATGTGTACCTGACTATTCACTCGCAGATGGGGAATCCACTGGCAGTAAGAGCTGTGATATCAGCTCCTGGGCCACTCACATGGCCCTGTGCCCAGGGAGGAAGAATGCGGTTGGGATGCCATTGAACGCAGGTGATCCCGGTTACAAGCATGGCCTGGGGACAGGGGGTGGAAGCCTAGGAACATGGGTGTTAAATAGAGCAAGTCTTTAGATCACCTTACTATCTTGTGATCTGGGATGTGGGAAGCAGTTCCCTCTGATCCTGTGCCAAGTTCAGCTGGGTCAAAGCAGACAGCAGACATCCTGTGCTCAGGTGTGCTCCTGGGTGCAGAATGACAGAAGCATTGAAGAAGGGAACTCTGAAGACCACATAGTTCAACCCCATGCTCAAAGCAGAGTCATTAAAAGCGAGTTGCTCAGGATGATGTCCAGCTGAGTTTTGCCTTCCTCTAACAATGGAGACTCCACAATCTGTCTGGGCAATCTCTCGGTTTCGGTGTTTGAGAACACTGACACTGAAACAGGTTTTCTCTACATTTAAATGGAACTTTATTTTAATTTGTGCTCACTGCCCCTTGTCCTGTCACTGGATCCCACTAAACACAGGCTATCTCTTACTTTATTCATCAAAAATCATGTGTTTATACACACTGTTAAGATTTACACAGGCCTTTTATTGTCTGGGCTAAACACCTCCAGCTCTCTCAGCCTCTCCTCTTTTGTCAGATGCTGCAATTCTTCAGTCACCATTGCGGCACTTTACTGGGGTCACTCCAGTATGTCCATGTCTTTCTTGCATTGTGGAGCCCAGAACTGGATGCAGGATTCCAGATTGGTACATCAGGAATGAGTAGAGAGGAAGGATCACTTGCCTTGACCTGGTGGCAATGCACTTAATGCAGGTTAAGTACATGGAATTACAGAATAATAGAATAATGGAATGATTTTGTTTGGTAGGAACATTAAAGATCATCAAGTTCCAACCCTCCTGCCATGGATAGGGACACCTTCCACTAGACCAGGTTACTGAAGGCCCCATCCAACCTGGCCTTGAACACTTCCAGGGATGGGGCATCCACAACTTCTCTGGACAACCTGTTTCAGTATCTGACTACCCTCACAGTGAAGAATTTCTTCCTTATCTAGTCTGAATCTGCTCTCTGTTTAAAAAACCTAGATATATCACTATATCACTGTAAAAAGGCCCTCTCCAGATCTCCTGTAGGACCCTTTTAGGTACTAGAGGGCCACAACAAGACCACCCCAGACCCTTCTCTTCCCCAGGCTGAACAACTCCAATTATTCTAGGATGTCTTCATAGGAGAGACATCTCAGCCCTCTACTCATCTCTGTGGCACTCTTCTTCACCATTCTATTTGCTGGGAACCCCAGAGCTGGATGCAACAGTCCAGGTGAAATCTCACAAGTGCAGAGTAGAGGGGCAGAATCCCCTCCCTCAATCTGCTGGCCCCACTGCTTTTGACGCAGCACAGGATAAATTGGCTTTCTGCATTGCAGGCGCACTTTGTTGACTCATGTCCAGCCTCTCATCCACTGCCTCTTATGCACCAGCACCCCCAAGTCCTTCTTGGCAGGGCTGCTCTCAATCTGTTCCTCCTGCAGCCTGGATTGATATCAGGGGTTGCCCCCACCCATTGCAGCACCTTGCAATTGGCCTTGTTGGACCTCAGGAGATTCCCATGGGACCACTTCTCAAGCTTATGCGGGTCCTTTTGGATGTCATCTGTGCTTCAGGTGTGGCAACTGCACGACTCAGCTTGGTGTCATTGTCTGCATTTCCTGCAAGATCTTACTGCTGGCTCACAGTCAACATCGTGTGCACCAGGAGCCTCAGATTCCCAAGCACAGCATCTCATTTTCTAAAACTAGGGTAATATTTTCTCTCATTTTACCTTCAAAATGTAAACATTTTCGGGGAAGGACCAACCCTTACTATACCCAAAATAGAATGCTGATCTCAATGCTGTTTCTAAAGACAATTGAAACACTAACCACAACAGTAACTCAGCAGCATTTTGTGTGAGGCAAATATGCAACTAGTGAAAGTCATTGGTGATTACAACCTACTAAGCAACTCAACAGATTGCAAAAAAACCCTCTTAAACAAGTTGCTTATGAGGTAAAACTTGAGAAATAGGAAGGATTTTTAGGAAGGATACCAGAGTTGCACATAGTACATTCTTCACATATACCACTCATCTGAAGGAATACTTGAGATACTCTTTTCACTGCTTCTTTTATAAATAAGAGCCAAGAATCTCACTTAGAGCTAACTTCTAATAATGGGCTGTAGTTTTCATGGCATATAAAAACTGATTTCTGATGAAGGAAGGAAGCCCAATTAAATACAGACGCCATACTAATGACAAGGTGAAGGATGAATGACTAAGACAGATTTGAACACACCTAGACCACACCTCAGCACACTTGCAGGAGAAAGCCTGCTGCTGAACATGGCAACGCCTGCCTTATGATTGGAAAGAAAGCAGAGAAAATCAATTTAGGGTCAATTGCTATGAATAAAGTGAATCTCTGGAGACTAATATTAAAGAAAGTCCAAATTTTTCTTCCATGTGTTACCAGTATGAGAGAAAGGAAGGTGAAGGAAAGGGTAACAGGTCTAGACACAGCTGTATAATTTCTTTATTTGATGGAAAAAAGTTATAGTTATGACTTATAACTATAAGCAAAATACTGATTTACAAATAATTCAGCCACTTTGTTCAGTTTTGAAGATTGGGATATTCCAGAGTAATGTTGTATACGTTGAAGATATGATACAGGTAGTGAACAGAAAATTTCCTCACCTGCACTGGGGACTTTTCTAAAAGTTCCCACAGCTCTTTTACAGCTAGCACTGAATTGTTTATAGATATTTAAACCTCAGCTGGAAAATTTAATGTAAATACATCTCCTTTGAGCAAAGAGGTTGAAAGAGTTTTGTTTATACAAGGTTCTTCTCTTTGCTATATATAGTAACCAATTATGGCACAAGCAGGGAATTCTACAGCACAAACAAGGCCTCAGAGCCTCTCATTTGCCTCTGTTAAACCACAGATACCAGGTGTGAATATACCTTCAAAGAGATGGAAGAATTTCTTAATTTGTTGCCCCATTGAAACTAAAGCACTTCCTCATAACCATAATTAAAAAGGGAGGCAACAGAGACTGGAAAACAAATTTATATTAAGTTGTTCTCTTCTGGACCTAGCAATACTTTCTCCTGAAAATATAATAGGGAAGCATGTGCAACCTATGTAAACCATAGGGTGTGATCCAGCTGATTATGGAGCTTCTGTTTCCTTACAATAATGAAAATACGATCTTTTATAAATAGTCCAGATCTTGAAGAATTTCTTAAAATTATTGTGTAGTAAGTAGGGCACAGTTAGTTAGAGATGATCTATAGGGATTGTATGCACTCCGCTGCATCTCTGTTTAGTTATGGACTTTTCTCAATTCCTTTACTCACAGCAATTCCTGCCAGTAAACCTATTACACTACACAACAAACAGGTTGAAGAATTCACCAAATTATCAAAGACTAGGATAACTTGGAGTTGTCTGGCATGTCCACGGTTTCTGTTCCCAAAACTATCTGAAGCATTCCTCCACCTGAGAGCCTCACCCTGATAGAATTCATTTGGGCTAGATTCTCACAAGCCTGCAGTGTTTGAGTCCAGTGAAATGGACTTGCCTATTTTAAGTTCCATTTAAAAGAAATTATAGGGAAACAAAAACCAAACAAGGGGCAAACATCACCCCCTGCCCCCAAAAGGTTGAAATGTTCTCTTCCTTCACTGTCTCTTTTTTTCCCCCAAAAGATCTTTCTCAAGCTCTCAATCCTCTTTTTCACCAGTCAATGAAACAGACAATAACCCACACATGTCCTCAGCATCCTGGTCAATGATTCCCCTAACTTTCAGTCTCCTTTTTTTGCCACAGCCAGCAGAATAAAAATCATGTTTTGCCTACATTCACTCTTCAAGGACCTGTGCTACACACAAACAAGTAAACACATTTTACTCTTCAACATTTCCTGGATACACTCAGTGACACCCTACCTGTCACTGGAAAGGCATGGCTGTATACAGAGAGATGAAACTCTCTTGTAACACAACTACAAGCTTTTCTTGAATTAGGTCCTTATTAGCAAACCCAGCAGTGTTTTGCCAGAAAACAAAACACTGTATTTCAGGAACAAGGCACAAGTGACTGCGGCTTGCAGCTCTTCTGCCTCCTGCCCAGCTTACCAACTTTCCTTCCCTGGGGAGGAAATAGGGAAGGATCCCACACAACTTCTTCAGCCATCTCTTCTGCAGAGGATTCAACAGAGCCATACAGTATCAAATTATAGAATGGTTTGGGTTAGAAGGACCTCAAAGATCATTTAGTCCAATGTCCATGCTATGGACAAGGGCATCTTCCACCACACCAAATTCCTCATCCAGCATGGTCTTGAACACTTTCAGGGATGGACCATCTGCAACTTCTCTGGGCAATCTGTTCCACTACATTACCATTCTTACAGCGAAGAACTTCTTCCTATATATCTAATCTCAAACGACTCTCTTTTAGTTTTAATCCATTCCCCCTTGTCCTGTCACTACATGCACTTGCTCTGTCTTTCCTGTAGGTTCCCTTCAGGTGCTTGAAGGCTAGAATTCAGTCACCTCAAAGCCTTCTCTTCTTCTGGCTGAACAATCCCAATTCTCTCAGCCTTTTCTCATGTGAGAGGAGCTCCGTTCCTCTAATTGTCTTGGTGGCCCTCCTCTGGACTCTCTCCAACAGGCTGATGTCCCTCCCCTGCAAGGGACCCAGAAATAGGTACAAAGTTTCCCCTTTTCCAGTCATGTGGGACTTCACCTGACTGCCATGATTTTTCTAATATTACAGAAAGTGGCTTGGCAACTATATCAGCTAATTCCCTCAGGAGTCCATGAGTCCTTTATCCCCTTTTGGCTGTTTTTGCTCTCCTAGACAGAAGTAAGAGTGCCAGGAAAGGAGGCAACAGCAAGGAAGAAATGATAGATAGAATAGGCCTCTTCTGTATAATACCTCTCCTATTGAGTCAGAGACCAAATGTCACTCCCCTGCACACAATCATCCCCTGAATGTCCTTCCAGTCTTCTCATGCCCCTTTAATACCCCACCCAATACTACAAGCCCTCCAAGCACCACCCTCATTCCAGTCACTATGTCCTCAAAAGACTCACCACCAAGTCTCCTTCAGCTCCACTGAGATCTTTTGCCCTCACCTTCAGCATCTCCTTTAGGATCAGCGTTACACAAAGGGAAGAGTGAGAGGTGAGGACAAGATGCAGGTAGCACTTTGTTTCAAGAGAGCTGAAGAACCACCACATTGAAGAACTGGTATTGGTTTCCTTGTCATTGCTTCTCCTCAAAGCCCGTGGAACTATTTCTCCTATGAAATGAGCTCCCTTCCACCTCAGCACATCCTTCAGTTAAATATGACTTTCCTGCTTAAAAAAAAAAAAAAGCCAAAACCAACTCCATTCCCTTTTCTCTTCACAAGAGGTGTGTCAAACACTGTCCCACATTTTGTATCTTTGGGAATTTTAACAGCTTGCTCTTGTAAATTTTCTTTGATCTGCCTTTGGTGAAATTTTACAACTTTTAAGTTTCTGTCTGCTGAGAAAATTCATGTAACACTGTTTTCCTCTTAGTTTTAACAATCTCACTGCCCCAAAACACTAATAACTTGATAGCAGATACTAAGGCAGGTGGTTTTTCACTGTCAGTCCTTATCACCATCTCTTGACATTTTAAATGAGCAAAACAGAGAAAATCCCAAACACACACTACAGAGAAAACATTCAAAATGAGATTCACAGCCAACCACAAAAAGTCTCAATATTAAATTGATAAACCATACATAGACAACTATCCCAAGAATATCTTGATTCCTTTTTCTTACTTCCTCTCTCCAGCTTTTACTTTCCTTCTGAATGGCTTTCTCAAAATGCATAAAACTAAAGAATTTTGTGTCCTGCATAAATAGTCAGACTAGTGGCAATTCTGAAGTGTAGTACTCTTTGATGGCATTAGAAACATACGACTGAAAAAAAGTGTTTACTCAGGCACCAGACACTAGCACATTTTTCATCAATAAATCTTGAGGCATTTCAGAAAGAAGCAACTTCAACAGCTGTTTTTTAAAGAACATGTAAAAAGCAGCTTATTCTGCCAGCACAAACAACAGAAACCGGGGAAAAGGATGACAGTCATCATAAGAGATTTTTTTTCTTTTTGACAAAATCAAATTCTGAAAAAATTGGATAAATATCGAGTATCAACTATCTAAATACCCTGGAAACAGTTGTAAGAACTTAGTTATCAACTCTTGCTATGGGAGGGAAATGTGAGAGATTAACCTGAACTGTAGCATAGTACTTTCTGGAACTACTTCTACTAGACATGCAGTGACACCTCAGAGATTATAAACTGATGAGGGCAAGTAAGAAGCTGTTTCTCACAAAGCAAGGAGTATTGTTCTCCATGTAGGACTGAAACATAAAAAGAAGACTTTTCACTGTGGGATCAAAGGTAAAATAAAACTAAGAGAAGAGCTGTGAGAAAGTAGAGCTGAAATGAAAACTTTCCCTCATGTGGAATTAACCCTAGAGATTTCTATGCTGTGCAGCAGATCACTTGGTGATGCCAGAACTGAATGGAAGACAACCAAGGCAGTGACATGATGCTGAAATTGTGCAGGCCTCTAGACTTCAGGCTATTTGTGCTGATGTGGCTGTGCTACTACTCGAATGTGACAATTGAGCTGTACACAGTATGTTGTTTGCCGTATACTCAAATGGCTTATTTGGAACAAACTTAGGTGTCTAGCATGACATCACATTGCACACATTGTAGACAAACACCAACTCTTTCATGCCCAAAACCTTTCTGCACAGAGTTCAACATACAGAAAACCTTAGGGAAAGAGATTTCTGACTGAACTGAGAGTAGCCCTAAGTAGACACTCCAGTATTGCCCTAAGGGAAGTTGTGTGGTCCAGAAGTCATCTTGTGGACAGTACTTCACTTGTGGTGTCTTAGATATGCATTGGGAATTCAGAGTAGTACCAGAATGGGAACACCAATCAGAAAGACATGTCCTGCATCAGTGTCAAACTGCACAACTTCACTGCTTTTGATACCTGACCTTGCTCATCCAGGTCTCCCTTAGAAATCAGGTAAGACTAGCTCATGATGCCTCCTGTGACAACCAGCCCAGGGCAATGCAGATGTTACATTATGAAGAAAAGCTAAAATGTAATCGTTTATACAACTTTGAAAGAACTTATAAGCTCCAGCAGTTGTATAGCACAGTAAGGTCCTTGTCCTTTCTGACTACTAATTCAAAGGATGTTTTCATAGAAGCACTAGACAACACTGTACCAAGAGATTAATTACTGATAATTAGAAAATGGAGAGGTCATTGCTCATTGTAAATTGGATCCTGGTGCACAAACCCACGTGAGGATTAAAAATCTAAAATCACAATTAAAAACTTTGGGGAGTAGAAATCACAATAGTGAAATACAAAGTTTGCAGCAAAAAACTCATGCACAGGGAGGAAATGTATGAATTACAGGTATGGATAAATAAACTGAGGGTGAAAAGTGTGCTGCTTCCTGAAAGCAGTGTCTGTAAAAGTCTTGCTCTCGAGTCTGAGGGCAAGGAGCTCACTGGAAAGGAAAATGAAACAAAGCAACTGAGCAAAAACTTGAGAATGTGTCCTTGAGAAAGACTCTGTGGAATATCGATTGTATCTGAGAGGTGACCTCTCAATAGGACATACTGTGGACTTAAATGAACATACTTCTTAACAAGGCATACTTCTTACTTTGCAAGAAGCTACTTCTTCCCTTTCAGAACATGGCAGCTGAAGATTTATTCACAGTGGTTGGAAAAATATTGTGGATTTTTTTCCAATGTATTATTTTCACTCCTGTGAAATAGCCTTAGGGAGAAATATTACAGCTACACATGCGGTTGTGCTGCTGGTCCATTATACCAACTTTACCAAGAGACATGCGGTTTCCATCTATACTGGTGCAACTATTTGCAGTTGTATTCAGAGGATGAACTTCTTTATACCAACTCTGACAGACTGGTCTGGTCTGGACTTTGCACTGTTTAGCAACAAGTAAGCAAAGGAGCAAAATAGGATTTGTCAGGTGCAGTTTTTTAATTTAGCAGAAAACAAACTATCCAGATGTCTTTAACGTCTTTAAACTGTAGCCAATGGAACTTTAGGCCTGCACAATTCTAAAGGAATTAAATTGTTTGTTTGGGATGCTGGGTGAATTCATTACTTCATGACCATGATGAAAATCACACTTATAAAAGAAATTCATGATCATAATGAGCACATGTTGAATGGTGTGTGGAGATCATCATCCAAGGAGAGATATATATGCTGAGGCAACTAGCAAAGAAAATTACAATAAACAATGGGAATCAATAGTAATGATATTGGAAGAGGGAACTACATGTCCAGAAGACAAAGGGCCTCAGAGATGCACTGAACTTGGTTAATCAGGGGAACTAGTAAACTCATTCTGGGTGGCTGGATCTGTTTGTAGAATCACTGCATAGATAATATGTCTGAGTTGGGGAAAAAAAGTCTAGTGATGACAATTGTACCTATAATGATTTAACTCAGTGGACATGGAAAATATGGAGTATACCACCAAACAAGTAATGTGAGTTATAACTGTGGTACTAAATGAGAAAGGAATGGCCTCATCATTGCCATTGTACTAGATGATACATGCTCCAAATGATTCAGCTCAATTATTCCCCAAATGTTTGGGGGGGGTTGCCAAAAATCTATGAAAATCTTCAAAAGCTAAATATGCGGAAGCAAAGAAATCATAACTGCATTGACACTGGGCATGGAAAAGCTGGTTAACTTAGGATGTTCTGTAGAGATATGACGGCAGATCAGCAGCACAGTGCAGCTGCTGTGCTTCCCACTGAACTGCTGCAAGGAGGATTAAGCATCCTTTCCCTGGGCATATCCATTGCTCTGTGAACAGTATGCCCCTTTTCAGATCCTCTATGCATTGGCATCAACTCGTCTTGCTGGGCACCTTCCTCTGTCACCTCCTCTGTCTGCCAAGCATGTGCCTGAGCAGCACAGCAAGTAAACTCTCTGGTGTAGTGGTGTTTGGGACAAACCCTCTTTCCACTGAGAATATTGACATGTGGGGATACCAGAAATGTGAAAAATTCACTAGGAAAAACTACAAAGTATCAGAAGGGGAGACGCATACACTCTAGAGGAAGAAAACAATAAGAAAATCAACTAACTTTTTTTCCTCAGACCATAAGACCAAAACCTACCAGAGACACATCCCTTCTTCTCATTCCATCAAGTACAAGCCAGTCATTGAAGAATGTATATAATATAGATCGATGTATATATGTATTTTAAAAGTTGCTTAATAATGGGCTGTGGCATGAAAGGAAAGAAAAAAAGCAATGGTTGCTCAAGAGCTGTTAAGCTGCCACAGCTAAAAGCAGGAGGCACTTTGGCAAGTGCAGAACAGAAAAAAAGATGAAGGAACTCAGATTTTGGACTTACATGGTGGTGGCTGCTGATTCTTGGAGAGATTCTCATCCAAGCATCCTAATGGCAACAGAAACCCTCCCTCTTCCCTGATTTCAGCAGGGTCTGGATTGGGTCTCTGCTGCAGCTCCTGCTGCGCTCCACCAGGCTGCCCCACTGTCTGCAGGGCAAACTGTGGAATCACAAACAGTTCATGCAATGGCAAAATGATGTCAAAACTACGATTTGCCTCAGCTGTTCACAGCCTGGTGCAATCTCAAAACAATGTCTGAATACCTGCAAGGCTGTGTCAGCCCACTTTTGCTGCTGAAGGACAAAATCAAAACCAAACTGAAATCCACAGCCAGAACACCACTGTAGCTTTTTCAAAGCTTTTCAAGGGAATCCAGTTTCAATCTCTGGGAGTTTCCATCATATATCATAAGCTTTATTTACAGTTTTGCCCATTGCAATAGTTTTCTGAGCCTACGGGAATTAGAACAGATTACTGTAAGATAATCAAGGCAGGAACTTTGTAGGCACCAGGTACTCTCTGATAAGCTCCTGTATATAAACCTAAGTAAAAATGCAGTAAAAATACTCTAATCTACTTTTCTTTCATTTAGGAACAGGTTACCTTTCATTTATTGCAGGGTAACAGTGGTCACTCAGGCAAGTAAAAATATGACAGTGTCCAGTGAGGTGGTTCTCACACTCCAGTGCAAGCAATACAACACAGAAAAAAAGCAGACAGCAGCTCCTCCTTTTGTAGTGAGATCAGTTCCAAGATTACTGGCTTACTTTTTACAAGCTCCTTGAGAAAATGGGTTGTATATTACACATAAAAAGGTATGGCAGTGCTATTCTTCACATCAAGTCATGATTAATACAGATTTCTAAATAACTCCAAATACTAAAAGACGCATTTCGTTCTTGTCCTCTGCCAGTTTTAAAGTAATTAAAAGTTTGGAAGCTTAATAGGATTCCATTTATAGTTCCTCAAAAATACCCTTCCAAATTTTGCACTTTTCTAAAAGAAACCTTGTGCTTGCCAAAGTATATATTCTCCAGATAGAGCAACCACTGTCAGATGTCTCTAAAGTTTAGCGCAACATAATTAACATTGATGGGAAAGGCATAAGAAATGCAGTAATGTTTTCAGAGCCTATGTCCCATTTTCAAAAGTAAATGATGTTCTAAGGGTTTTCAAAGGTATTTAATATTTGAAGTATTTTGGTATTTGAGTTTTCATCAGCTTATATACAGACTTGTAACTAATCTGAGCAATTTTGAAGCAAAGGACAGTCTTTTTTGTATTCATAAACATTTTCAAAATCCCACTCCTTGAAAATGAAGTTCCAATGCTTTAAAAAAATTGGATTCACCAATATGAAAATATTTTATTTGCTATTTTTCTGTATTTTTTTCAGAAGTAAAGGAGAATAAAAAAAAAAGAGAAAGGAAATCTGAATCTACATAAATAGTTCAATAATTACATATCAACAGATCACAGGGTTTAATAACCAAGCGATAGTTACAGATATTTCACCACTAACAACTATAGGTATGGATTTATTTGGATTTCTTTTACTATATTGCATAATGTCTGCTCTCCCGTTTGAGGAACCAAACAATATTGGACAAGGGTTATAAACGTATGTTAAATGAAAACAAAGTGAAACCATTGAAAAGGTGAATAGCATCAAGTTAGAGTGAATAACAGAAAAATAAGGTAAAAGAAGAAGGGGAGACAAATAGAAAACAATGAGCTTTTGAAAAGCAAGTTAAATATGTTAGCCACTTCGTATGGTTTTTAGATCTACACTAAATGACATAAAACTGTTCGTAGCCCTGTTATTTTCTTTTTTTAAAACTTGTAAGTGTTTTTTTTTAGAACTTGTAAGTTTTTTTTTTTAGAACTTGTAAAAGGAGATGAAAAGATCATCCTCTGTTTTAGAGGCAGAAGTTTCTCCAAATCTCTCATTAATGCATGAAACATAAAATTATCTATGTTATTTGTCTTCTTGCAATAACTGAATAAATCAATGTCTCTAACTTGTGTAGAAAAATATTCAGTAAAAAGTCAAAATAAAATACCATTTGGCTAAAATCTCTTCCTAAAATACTTCTGGTGGATGTTTCACCTCACAAAGTAGTTTCATAATAACAAATATACAACACTATACACAAATACAAATATGCTTTTGCTCTTACTAAGACAGTACTGAGTACTGACTTGCAAAGTAATACCCTTCTAAGCTCCCTTTCTCTTTGTGTACAACCTTTTGCTATGGCAAACGTATACCGCACAAACAAGTTGCTAAGAGATAATACAGATTGTGAAATTAAAGTACATAGCAGCAACTTCTCTTGGATGCCCATGTAATCTTGCTCCCATTGAGTAGAATGTAGTTTGCACCTCAGCGGATGTGTGGCAAAGACCTTACATGTACCAGAAAGAGAAGCCATTGGGTGGAGTGAGTAACATGCTGTAAACCCACACCCTGACTTGCCCCATGGTACTTTATTCATGAGGGTAACCCTTGGGTTGCCTGGAGATGGATATTCTTTCCCTCTTCAAAGAAAACAAGGAAACTGTATCTGATGAAAGACAAAATGAAATGTTTATAGAAAGGGCAAGACACTTCACTTGCAAATAACTGAGAAGTTAAAAGCCATATTGAAAATTTAGCTCTAGGCAGACAGTTACTTATAATTCACTTAAAACAATATATTCTCTTCCTTTCTTGTAAAATTGAAAACCAATTTTAATTTCTTCTAATAGAAATCCACAGTCTGCTTTTCAAAAGTAAATGTTTTATTTTGAAATCACTGTGGACTCAAAAGTTACTTGTATGAAAACAGCCTGACATATATGAGGCCCTGACCCCCCCCAAAATATACCCTGCATGACCAAGGACTAACTTCTGTAGTAAATCCAGTTTATGATGCTGGAATTCTGTTAACTAGACAAACTATAAATTTTTTCTCTTTTTTTATGGTTTATACATGTATTTATCACATCAATGAGTCAAAGACTCATACTGAGAGGGTATTTTTCTTTTGCTTGGGATTTGAGGAGTTGTTTACGGTTTTTTACTAAACTCCATGGTTCTAAAAAAGGCTCTGTTTTCCAAACAAAGTTTTATTTGTAAGTGAAAGATTGCCAAATTAACACTATCATGCTGTCATGCACAAAATTAGTATGTTTATCAGCAAAGATGTCCATACATTTGTGTTGAACTTACCTGCAACAATGTTTTGTTGATACACACAGCTCAAGTTATATCTAGTTGGTATTTAGTTATAAAAGCATATCAGAATAAAAGATCAAAATCCAGTGTTCAGCCTTTTGAGGTGTGACCCTTTAGATAGCTTTTACCCTTGGGACAGCAACTATCTCATCTCAGTAAATGCTGCAGGAATCATCTTAAATTTTAAAAGTTATTCTTAGGTAGAAATAAGAGTAGAATCACACAAAGAAACCACTCCCAGTGGTTTTGGACAGATGTGCTACTATGTTATTGTTACTCTTCTTACACAATATATATATATATATATATATCTCAGATCAAAGACATACCCTGTAGAGTATTACACCAATTAGTAGCTAACAGGAGGAGGAAGTCAGGGGGAAAAAAAGTAGGAGGGAGCAAAGAGGGATTAGCAGAAAAGTAAAAGAGTGTTTATTTGAGTGCCTGAATCTTCCAGGCCACGCAATCTTAAACTAACTGACTAACTACATCACTACCTTCACTTGCTAACTTAACTTTTTTCCCATGTAGATTAGTTTTGTATGTTCCAAGAACTCTTTCATTTTGTGTTGGAATTTTGTGGCTTGAAAAACAAACAAATGTCTGGTCATTCAGGAAACTTCATGATGCAACAAGGTAGAGCACAATAACCACTTTGAACTACAAGGAGATCCACAGCATGGAAAGCCAAAGAGAACAACACCTTCTGTGACCTCAACAATCAAACGCTTTGTGTCAATACAAGAGCATAAAACAATAAGCACAGAGCCAAGTTCAAGATCTACAGTTAGACAGGCAATCCCTACGTATAGGGCTTGGCTCTAACTCCCTCCCAATGCCAGAGTGACAGACACACCCACATCAATGACTGGAGAGAGATTTACTTAAGTGAGGCATGCAGGGCCAGTACGGCAGGATAGAACACAGAGCCATACAAAATACACCCCGCCATACAAAACTCCGTAGCTATTTGAAGAAGTTCCTATTAACCTCTTGCTTCATCCTCAGTACCACCCTGAAGGAATGTGTTTATGGCAGAAGTTAACAGGCCGGCCTACACCCTTGTCATGGGGGAAGGCACAGCCCAAAGAGCATGAAAAGAGGTCAAGCCACAAGATAAAGCCTGCAACAGAAACAAATGGCTAAAATATATGCCTATGCTAACTTCAAAGGAGTTAAAGCAATGTAAGGCACAAACAACATGAGGCCCAGATATATCATCTGATGTAGCAAATGCCCATAACTTGACTGTTGGCATTATGGTGACACAAGAAGTACACCATATGCTTCTTAACATGCAAAGGACTGCACAATTCTCCCTGATAACTCCAGTGACAACTCCAGATCCGTAGGACTCAGGTGGAGACTGATATATGCAGCTAGGTACAGATATGTACAGCTGGGAAAGCAGTGCTTCCTCTTCCTGTGTGCTCCATCCTCCATCTGCTTTTATAGCATGATTTGTCTTGATCTCCATCATATACTTTCTCATCACTTCCCTTTTGCAATGTGTAACTTCTCACTCTCCCTCAGATTATTCCCTCACTTGAGCTTGCTTTGACCACTCCCATTATAAAAGCATCCCACTTGAGCCAATTTACTCCATCTTCTCTTCAATCTGGAGTTCTTTGAACACAACATTTATAGTTTCTACCTGGGGTTTCTCTCCTTGTGTGGTTCCTTCTTTTTGCAACTGAAACTGTTTTTACCAGAATATTTAATAATTCTTTTGTAGCCAAGAGGTACATCAGTAACCTGCTGATTTATGGGAAAGGAAGGAAGGAGCCTGTGTACAACATATACATTCTAGTTGATGTCACACAGTTGTTATAAAACTCTTGAATCATGAAAGACCTCATTATATGGGGAATCCACCATTTGTTTACACAGGCTTCGTCACAGCTGTCCCAGACAAAGCACAATAATGGGTTGTTATAACTTTAATAATAACCTATTCAAAGAGCTCTGGCACAATTAGTTGGACGAAGTCTAAAGAAATCAGCTGAATAACTAATCTGCATGAAATGCAGAGCAGAACAAAAGAAACCAGGCCTTCAAGGAAGGAAATCAGATTCAGAGGCTAGATAGAGTGACATTTGTAATGAACAGGAAGCTTGGGCAGGAGTGATGTGTTCTGCATAGCTGCAGGAGCTTAGCCCTAAATTAATACAATCTAAGCAAAATATAAGGGACAGGGCATCCAAAGGCTTGAAGGCAAAAGGCAGTCTTGTTCTTGGATTTCTAGGACTTCCTCTAGTTTGTTTCTGACCTCATTAATTATTCCTTCAACACATTCCTTGAAGACAACATCCTGAAATGAAGTCTAGTTGAACATCTGGTTTTAGGCTACTGACCAAACTGATAGCTGAATTCACAAACACTTGGTCCTTCCAAAAAAATCCTCGAGGATCCAGTCAATGCATCACCCTTCAATTTTAAAATCTTCAGTTAAACTTATGCAACACAGGTCATCTCCATAGTTCTGCTGAACTCCAAGGTTCAACATCTACAACATCTTCCAGATGACTCAGTCTTCTAAAATCTTTTCCTACAACATGTTTAAGTTTGTTTAAGAAACCAGTTCTGCTTCAGAGGGTCTCTTTCAGTGTACGTGGCGTCTGTTGATATTAACTCTGTCTAACCATCCTCTGTTATTCTATTTGTGTCATTACCTTTAAGAATTTCATCCCCATAGGAATCCAGGGAAATCACAAGGAGAACATGATCACCATTAAGCTGAAAATAGAGCTTTTAATCTCAGTTATAGGGAGTTCATGATGTAACCCTTATCTTGAACTTATCTGGGACCTTATACAATCACTTTCAGGTTCTGATGGGGATTTTAAGAATACTGGCTTTGATCTCTTTCTCATCTGTAGCTGGGGTATTTCGTCCACAAACAAAGGCAGCTACACTATTACTGAATCTCATGTCTGCCCCTTTTAGCAAAGCTGAAATATTAGCCTGTCTCTCTGTCATCTCTTTATTGCCTAATCTCCACATTGAGTTCAGTGCAGCAAGATTAAAACTCTTAAATATTTCTCAAAAGGAATTTTCACTACTGGCTACCATGCCCATGTCAGAAAGTGTGCAGCTTTAGTTGGAAATGTCTGCAAGGTCATGAAGACTTGACACTACTTGGAGTGAGGAGCTACTTGGAGGGAGGAGCACACCACACCAGCTAAAACTAGCACAGAATTTAAAACTGCCCTAGGCTTTACTCCCAGGAAATACGTGCCTGGATTCATAACTTACTTCTCTTTCTCACATCTCGTTAGCTAGACACAAACAGTCTAGTTCAAGGCCTGCAGATTTTTTTTATGTAACCTGCCCACATACTTACACTGTTGTCCATGCACACAAAAATTTTACCCAAGTATGCTACCAAGCCCTTTCCTGGTCCTGACAAATGTACTCCTTCAAGGGTTTTTTAAAAATGTCACACCACCCTTCCCCACACATCTCTTAGCTCTCTCATCATTCTAGTTATATCAAATATAAACTCTTTATCTTCTTTTCGGAGTCTCACCTAGTCTTTCTACTCTCTAAATCTCTCATTCAGCGTCTAAGGACAATTCTTCCTATTATTCCCGCATTGCACTTTCAAAAAAGCACTTTAATGTATTCTCCCATCTTGACACCAATGTTTTGGGAAAGTTGCCTATAATTATTGACACAGTGATTCAGCCATAAAGAAAATAAAAAAATTATTCTATAAATAAATCAGCAATGGACGGCTAAGGAGAACCTCCATCCTTTATTGGATGTGGGAGAAAACAGGAATAAGGAAAAGACTGAGGCACTTAGTGCCTTCTTTGCCTCAATTATTAATAGTAAGACCATTTGCTCTCAGGCTACCCAGACCCCTGAGCGGCAAGGCAAGGATGAGGAGCAGAAGGAAGCCCCCATAATCAAAGGGAAAACGATCAGCAATCTGCTACACTACTTAGATACACACGTGTGTGGGGCCAGCTGAAATTCACCCAAGGATACTGAGGAAACTGGTGGAAGAGCTCACCAAACNATGGGTTTATGAAAGGCAGGTCCTGCCTGACTGACCTGACCTCCTTCCGTGACAAGGTGACCAGGGAATGGCTGTGGATATTGTCTGCCTGGACTTTAGTAAAACCTTTGACATTGTCTCCCAGAGCACTCTCCTGGACAAACTGGGTGCTTGTGGTTTCGACTGGCATACTCTTCGCTTGTTCAGAAACTATCTGAATGGCTGAGCTCAAAGAATTGTGGTGGTAAATAGAGTTAAATCCAGTTGATGGTCAGTAACAAGTGGCATTCCCCAGGGCTGAGGATTGGGGCCAGTATATTTCTCAATGANTATATTTCCCAATGATTTGGACAAGGGAATCTAGGGCACCCTCAATCAGTTTGCAGATGATGCCAGGTTGGGCGTAAGTGATGATCTTCTGGAGGAAAGGAAGGCTCTGCAGAGGGATCTTGGCACACTGGATTGGTGGACCAAGACCAATGGTTTGAGGTTCAACAAGGCCAAGTGCTGGGTCACAACAATCCCCTGCAGTGCTACAGGTTGGGGGAGACTGGCTGAGAAGCTGCCTGACAGAAAAGGACCTGGGGATACTGGTTTACAACAGGTNCTCTCCTGGACAAACTGGGTGCTTGTGGTTTCGACTGGCATACTCTTCGCTTGTTCAGAAACTATCTGAATGGCTGAGCTCAAAGAATTGTGGTGGTAAATAGAGTTAAATCCAGTTGATGGTCAGTAACAAGTGGCATTTCCCAGGGCTGAGTATTGGGGCCAGTATATTTCCCAATGATTTGGACAAGGGAATCTAGGGCACCCTCAATCAGTTTGCAGATGATGCCAGGTTGGGCGTAAGTGATGATCTTCTGGAGGAAAGGAAGGCTCTGCAGAGGGATCTTGGCACACTGGATTGGTGGACCAAGACCAATGGTTTGAGGTTCAACAAGGCCAAGTGCTGGGTCACAACAATCCCCTGCAGTGCTACAGGTTGGGGGAGACTGGCTGAGAAGCTGCCTGAAGGAAAAGGACCTGGGGATACTGGTTTACAACAGGTGAACATGAGCCAGAATAGGCCAAGAAGGCCAATGGCCTCCTGGCCTGTATCACAAATAGTGTGGCCAGCAGGACCAGGGCAGTGACTGAAATGCTCTGCAGTGGTGTGGCCACATCTCAAATCCTGTGCTCAGTTTTTGATCCTTCATTACAAGAAAGACATTGAGGTGCTGGAGCATATCCAGAGAAGGGCAACGAAGCTGGTGAACAGTNGGTGAACATGAGCCAGAATAGGCCAAGAAGGCCAATGGCCTCCTGGCCTGTATCACAAATAGTGTGGCCAGCAGGACCAGGGCAGTGACTGAAATGCTCTGCAGTGGTGTGGCCACATCTCAAATCCTGTGCTCAGTTTTTGATCCTTCATTACAAGAAAGACATTGAGGTGCTGGAGCATATCCAGAGAAGGGCAACGAAGCTGGTGAACAGTCTGGAACACAAGTCTTCCAAGGAGTGGCTGAGGGAGATGGGGGGGTTTAGCCTGGAGAAAAGGAGGCTGAGCAGGGACCTTATTGCTCTTTACAACTACCTGAAGGGCGGTATTGTGGTGGGAGTCATTCTCTTCTCCCACATAACAAGCAATAGGTCAAGAGGAAATGGCCTCAAGTTGCAACAGGGGAGGTTTAGATTGGATATTAGGAAAAATTTCTTCATTGAAAGAATTGTCAAGCATTGGCACAGGGTGTCCAGCAAAGTGGTGGCAGCACCATCTCTGGAGGTATTTAAAAGACAACATGGTTTAGTGGTAGACTTGGCAATATTAAGTTAATGGTTCAGCTTGATATCTTAAGGGTCTTTTCCAACTTCAAAAATTCTATTATCTAGTTGTTCTTTTTTAGATCTTCCTTATACTTTCCTTTGTTATAATGCTTTGTTATACTTTCCTTTGTTATAATAGTAGAGAAGAGAGATTATGCTGTTCATATATTTGGGATGTTCACTCTGTGAGAATGATGCCAATCCCACTAGTCAGTAGAGTCTTATTGCTGCTGCTGCTGCTAATCAATCTACCAATGTTCATCTTTCCTCTTTTCTCTAATAAAACTGAAAGTTCCTAGGCACAGGTTTTTGGGTGTATTTGTGATTAGCAAAGTCAAAGCCAAATAATGATGAGATACCACTACACAGTACAAGATGCAGGGCCCGAGGAACAACTAATTTCAATAAGTGTGCTAAACACATATGGCACAAGAACCATACCTGATTTCACTGAAGATAGAAAGGGAAATTACTGATATCAATATTGCAAGATGGCATCCTTAAGCACTCGAAAGCAGTAACAACATCCAGATGAGCAAGTGTCTTTATGATTCATTCCTATCTGCTTGTTGATAAAGAATATTACAGGCCACTATTGTGATTATCATCTTCTCTGTCAAAGGTCAGTAAGAATTCTATCCTCAGTAAAGGTTGACAATGAGTGAAGAACAATCAAAAGAAACATGAACGTGACAAGTTCTTACACTGCTGCAGTTGACCGCCAAAATAACCCTGACTTCTGTGCACATTCTCCTCCTCTGTGGTTTGCTAAATATTTTGTTCTTTCATATGTTATGGTTTTACTGGTTTCTACATGAATGTACATGGGATGTCGTAATACCCTTGTCCAACTCACTACTATCTTCTCAGATCTTTCCTATGGCCACACATTTTCCATCTACACATGACAAAGCTTGCTTAATACATGGTCTTATTATACTGAGTTTCGTTTTTTCATTCCTTTCAGTTCTTATTTTTCTAATTCATTTGAGAACCTGCCTAATATTATCTTACAAATTCACTGGGTCAGGTATTTTGCACCTCATTTCCCAGGTGCTTTTTGCAAATTCTATGCAAATGGTAAACAGCAATCACTACCATAATTCTACTAAATGCAAATTAAATGCTGTTCCAGGAGCTATTCCCTCAGAATAGTAAGTTAACATTTAGGATTTCCATCCCGTCCTGCAGACTGAAAATACATTCATTAATTAATTGAGGCCAAATGACAGTGCCCTAATTAGCCAAGCCCAGGTTGCTCTTAACGGTGATGGGGCTACCAACAAAGCAAAGTCATTTGTGATTCCAAGAAAGCACCCATTTCTGTTTCACTGGATGGGAGGAAAATATTGTTTATGCACAGAAGGATTGGTCTTACTATAGCACTAACTCCACATAGAATTGGAAAGAAGACAGGAAATTAACAGAATGAGTTTGCATCTTCACTCAGCAGCTGGCAGCCACTACATGTGATCTATAGAAAGAGTGTCTGAACAGCACGGCAAGATTCAGTTGTTTTAGGCTTTCATAAAACAGAGGGATGACACAGAGACCTACTACTCTATGTGGCACACACTGTATATAGATACTGAGTTGCAGTCATTAAGGAATCATATATCATTCAGGATACACACTAATCCTATCACGTGCTTGGAAACTTACTGAGCAGGGACCTTTTGTTTCTGTTGGTTAACCACGGCCTAGCAATGACCACCTATGCCTTTATTTTTCAAGTACCTTTTCTCTTAGGCAGTTAAGAGGCTGAACAGCCAACAAACTAACAAGTCTTATCACTTTTAAGAAAGCAGACTCTTTACTTACAAAGCTGATTGCATCAAATCAGCTATATTTAGCTAATTGGACTATAGACTATATCAAATACAAATCAAATTCATCATCTGCTTAGTGCACCACAGTCTCCATAAGCAATATCCTCCATGGTAACAATGTGTATTTGTCATTGTGCTACCTCCTAAAGTGAGTCTAGGCCAATCTTATGTGAAAATAAGGAATACAGTAAAAGTTCAGAGAGAACAGAAGTGATTCAGTCAAATTTCTCACCAAAACAAATTATACAGTTTGCATTAGGGAATAATACTTCCAACTGTGCTGTCATCACTTTATACCCTATCCTTATGTTTGGTACATGCACAGTTACATAGGTGACAAGGAAGGTCATGCTACTGCAAAAAAAAGGTTTCCTCTGCAGAGACCTTTTTTCAGTGTCACAAACAAACTAACTCAGGACTGCCCATGCACTGTCAGCTATGTGCAAGCCTCCCATTTACAACAACTTTACTTAAAAACCTTGATGTGGCACAGACAGTAGCTGTATGTCTGTCCAGGGAAGGTACATGTCTGCACAAGTGGCTGACATATCTTGTTTCCTAACTCATCCATCATAGGCATACCCATGCAAACCTTTTGAATCCTAGGAGTACCATTATGACTATAAACAAGGGACAAATTCTGTGTTATGCCTTAGACTTGAAGTTTAAGGAAAAAAATACCTAAAGCCATTGTAACAACTTCTAAGTAACTCTTACAGCCAGAGTGATTCTGCAAGATGATTAGGAGGCTTTTCTCACCTGCCACAACCTCAGAAAAGCTGTCAAGCAAATGTCTCCCAGGCCACTTTCTTTTGCTTCTTTCCAATATTTGCTTTTCTCTTCTACCAGAGAACAGAGAAGCTGAAAGAAAGCAATGTGTGCCTAGTCCAGGCTGCTCCAAATAATAAGAATTATACCCAGGGGTGCAATTTTTCAAGATCCTTACATATTATCTGCATTCTGAAATTTGATCTTCTTTCTGGTTTTTAAATAGCAAAAGTATTCAGAGATTTAAGAAAAAATCCAAGTCTTGCTCTCACTGGCTTCCAAAATTTTAACCTCTTCTGCTTAGTGCTTTAACAATATGTCATGATATGGGGGGGG
>VYXB01007224.1:733198-749550 GCA_013397135.1 Pachyramphus minor | reverse complement strand
TAAATGTCGTTAAGAAGAAGGAATCTTATTTTCATGTAGGTTGAAATTTTATATAAAATATATTAGGCAGTACCATTTGAGAAACTTGTAATTCTCAGCATCTCCATTGCTGATATTATCATCAAAAGCCATGAAACAAGTCAAGTCTGGTGGTAAGAGCTATACCCACAAGCGAAGCACCATGCAACTATCAAAACACCAAATCACTGCCATCACCAATTGATGTCTATCCTGGGCACACCAAAATTTTTTAAGCAAGCAGACCCTAGGAGCTAGCCACCATGCACAACATTAAGCTATATATTTTGCATGCATCTACTGAGAAGAAAATAATCTACTGAATATGCCCTGTCTATCAAAGAAAATGAACTGATGAATATATACTCTATGCACCAGAGGTTCATTTGTGCATAAAAACAATGGAAGATTAATCTATCTGCAGTCTGTAAAGTATTCTCCTCTCTCTATGCTACTTCACCCTATTTATCATAATGTTTTGCCCCTTCTCTATCTGTAGGGATAGTAGAAACTCAGCATATCTTGGTGACAGTCCGTGAGAGAGAGCTATATTGGGAAACAGCAGGAAGAAATATGATCTGTAAGGCAGTTTCAATGGAAGCATTTGCCTTTTTCCTTGCTCTCAGTTCTTTCCTTCAGTAGGAGAATATATTTGTCCACTTTTACCAACATCTTAGCATGTTCTGAAGGTCACTTTTGCTTCCCAGAGGATGAAAGGAGATGCAACTACTCCCAGTCGCTATCAAGCGAAAGGAGGATACTCAGCTCCAGCATAGGCAATTGGAGAATGCTGTAAGAACAGAGCCACATCAGTCTTTGTTAGTGAAAAAGAGGTTTCCTATAATCATTTCATGCATGAACATGAAACTACAGGTGATAAAGCTGGCTGAGTGAATAAGCTGGCCTGAACAAACAGAAAACCAGCAAGAAATCCCAGCAAAAAGTAGACTTTTAAAAATATGCTGGAGGATAAGAAGTTCACTCTTCTCTCACCACTCATTCCACTCAGAGTCTTTTGTGAAACCTGTATCTGATCTGGCAAGTGAGTTTAGACCACAACACAAATGCAGAGACAATCACAAAGATGCTGATCACACACGTGTAGTTTGACTACCATTTGGGTAACCACACTGTCAAATATGAATGAACTAATAAGACCTGGGCTGTACATGAGGAATCCTCCTCATCACCAACAGGTCTCTCAGTTTGCTCCTAACAGCCTACAGGGATTTAGTAACATATGCTACCATTGCCAGATTGCTGCACTGCTGCTGTTTTTGAAGTCCAGGAGAGAAGGTATACACAGGGCACTGTAGAACATCTATGCAGCTCTTATCAATGCAATATCTTGCCTTACGGTGCTCACAGGGAAAACTATGTTATGGATACTCTGCTCTCCTACATCTTGCAACAAATGCTTCTGCTTAGGCACACCCATATTACCTACTGTTGCTCAGTTTTGCTTAAGATCTCTTGGTGTCTGCCATACAGTATGTAGGTATGTGAGTGTACCTGTATACACACACAAACACACGAGACACACATACATGCATACTTCCTATGAGTTCTGCTGAGTATTTTTTGTGACATTCCCCTTCTTACTCGCTTTTGCACAGAAGGGACTTGCGGATATCCTGTTCAACAGGAACCTCCGGGTGGAGCAACACTGTTGGCAGCAGTACGTCCTGTTTTCTCTCCTCCTTTAGGCGTAGTCCCATCTCTGATTATCTACAAGACTTTATCACTGGGACTCCTAAACTCTGGCATTGCTCATCTGCAGGTGACTTACATACCTGCAACTGCTGGCTCCTCAGTGTCCTGCTGCACAACCTTTCTAACCAGAAGACCAAGCACTGTTTGACCTTACTTCACCACTCAAGGAGCACTTGGAATCAGTGTAGTGCTCTCTTGCTTCATAGATATATTCACTGGGAGAAGGACATCTCTGGGGAGATAGGCACAGTTGTTGGTGGTACCAACCAAGAGACTGTGATCAGAAAATCCCAAGAGCACTTTCTGCATGTCTTGCTTTCATGTTCTTTCTCTCCAGGACCACCTTTTAGTATAGTGTTCTCCATGTCTCAGACTTGCTCAACAAGCCCTCCTTCCACCCTCATACTCTTTTCCTCTACTCTGATTCACAAAATGGTTGAGGTTGGAAGGGACTTTTGGAGGTCACCATGTCTTTGTTCAAAGAGGGTCACCTAGAGAAGCTTGTCCAGGACTATGTCCAAATAGCTTTTGAGTATCTCCAAATTATCTCCAATATCTTCTTTACAACTACTCTTTAATGAGATTCCCCTCTGAGCCAGGTCTTCTACAGACTGAAAAATCGCAGCGCTCTCGGTCTCTCCTTATATGGGAGATGACCTATGCCCTCAGTCATCTTCGTGGTTGTTTCCTGGACACTCTTCAACAGCTCCATGTCTTCCTTGTACTAGGGAACCAAGAACTGGACACTGTTCCCCAGGTGTGACCTCACCAGTGCTGAGTAGAGGGGCAGGATAACCTCCCTTGACCTGCTGTTTCTCCCTGTCTGTCCTTCCTTGTTCCACATACTCTCTCTTATATGATCTATCTTTCTCTCATTATTTTTGTGTCTACCTAAAACCTTTTAAAAGACATTTTTAGAACTAGCATGCTGTCATATGGTCACCTTGCTTTTTGAAGGATAGTAAATTCTTCACAAAACATGAGAATTTCATATGTAACAAGTAGTTGGATCTCAAGTAAAAAATTTTTCTTGATGCTAGGCAGTAAAAAGCTAACACAGTGTTTACTATGACCATCCATCACAACAATTAATAAAACTAACCAGGAGCATAATCACACTCTCAACAGAATTCTTCACATGAACAACTTCTTCCTCCTTTTCTATATTTGGAGTTCTTCATTGGCTTTATCAAACAATCAAATAGGTAACAATAATGATGCAATCTAATCCCTTTAGCAAACAATTGAATTTTTTTTTCTCAAAGATATGGACAGATAGAGTTCAGTATGAGAACAACTATGTTTTTGTTAATGTCCTCTCCACAATACTGAGTTATGCATTACAGATGTCCGTCTTCCACAAATGACAACTAGAAGTAACAGCATCTTACTGATTTCTTATGAATTTTGGGAGGTAATATGGATATTAGTTCCAAATAATTGTACGCTCTAGATATTATTGTACTACCACTTCAATAGCACCTAGAAGGGTCCTTATGCCAAATGCAGGCATTAAAAAAGCAGTAACCTGTACCAGAAATTGGTATGGTGGGTACCTTGGGGTGGGGGTTGGACTCGATGATCTCCAGAGATCCCTTCCAAACCTACCTATTCTGTCATTCTGTGAAAAAGCTTAGAAACAAGACTGTGGGAGATGACAGGGTGAGAAGACAAAGTAATAAGATAACATGTCAGCAGTACTGCTGTTAGGACCAGGCAAAGTATATCAATTGCTTAGTCTTAGCACATATTTTTGGACTAGAAGACCCCCTTAAAGCATCATGCACTACTTTTTTAACATATAAAATACCTCCATTAATGTGTAAAGTGCCTGTATTAATTAAAAAGTATTGCACATTGAAAGAATTACATTATTGATCTCATTTGGTTAAGTATAGTGACATTTAAGCATAAGAACATAGTATGTGTAGCCAGTCACTACAGTATGCATGGTAGTTTTCTACTCTAATTAATCCACAAGCTTTGCCAAGAAAGACTGTGATATAAGAAGCAGAGTTTTAAAATAATATCTAGAAAAGGGGGGTTAAAGGAAATCAAATATAATTTAAGATTAGATAGATTAAGATTAGATCATAATTAGACAAAATTGTTTATGGAGATTATACATCAATAACAGACCAGGCGTATACCTAACAGCTAAGCTATGCAGAAGCATTTTGTGTGTTCACACCATGGGAACATTCAGAGCATGTCTAACACAAGATTTGTTTCACAACATAAACTTGTGTAGTTTTAAACATAACAGTAGAACCTTAGATCAGGCACAATTGTGTAAGAGGCTGTCAGATGAAGTACATATTTGTGCTGCTGTAAGCAACTTCTGAATTGGAATCTACCATTACAAATTTCATCATTTCTTATTTTAAGTTGTACCTATAAGTAGCATAAGTAGCATAGCCCAAAAAATACTATTTATAGATTACACCTTAGAGCAATAGAGATATAAAAAAACAAACTGAATGTTTAAAATGAAAAATTCAAGAAAATACTGCATATGTGAAACCAGTTCACTTTCACCACAGTCATCAGATTTCTTTCAGAAAGACTGTAGATTTTTCATTTTTATTCTGTACCCATTGTTTCTTTTTTGCTCACTGAATGCAACAAACGAGTTTTGGGGATTTGTCCTTCTTTTCCTCTTTTTAGATAAATTAAATTTTTGAATACTTTCTCAGCTTGGAAGCAATAAAAAACCCCAACAAAAATAAGATAACAGAAAACATAGAGAAAGTAAAAACTAATTTTAAAGGTATAAGGACTACAAGATTTGCAGAACAAGTGTTATAAAGTTACTCCTTCCCCTTACCACCCTGAAGCCTTTCCTAAATCAGAAAAACTTTTAAAGAATTCTTGAACATTTTAGAAAGTTCCAGAAGAATAAAACTAAAATAAAGAAAGGAACTAAGAAAAAAAAGGGTAGCAGGGGAAAAAGGGAAAGGATGGAAAATAAGCTCACATAATTTTGACAAGACTTGCCTTATTATGCTAAGTTATGAAAAGGAGAATATGAAGGAAACAAGATACCAAAACGCAGAAGATTCTAAATATTTAAAATTTATAAATTTTAAAAGAGAAACATCTTCAAAACTTATATTTTCTTTTCTCCTCCAACATTTTTATCACGCATAGAAATACCTCCTGCCAGTATCTAAAACCTTTCCTTCCTACGTTCCCTCTCTCTCCTTTCCAGCTAAATGGACATAACGCTTTGCCAACCGCCAGTTCCATGTAAACCTCTCATTTTTATTTCAGATGAAACAAAGAAAACATAGAAAACAGCACTTTTGTGCTACAGGCCTCAGTAGTTTGAAACAATCATGATCAGATAACCAGCATCTTGAACCCTAAAGGACCTTTACTAAGGTTGTCATTTACAACTACCATAAACCTGACCCAAAAGCATGCCGACAGCCTTGAGCTACAAATCTAGCAGTATTATAAGATATCCTGCTTCTCCAGATTTGCTCTGTGGTAGACAGCAAGTACGCAGAGCCATTAAAGTACAGCTGAGACAGCATTACCTGAGGAGGCAAACTCTCTGGTTACTCCTAAGAGTTTTCTAAATGGTATTTGGACTCTCAGATGGTTCCTTTTTTTAATCCTTTCTTTTGACTGATGTGTCAAAGGTGAAACCTTCCTAAAGGGTATCTTAGCACCAATCTTACGCCACCCTCCAAAACCAGTTGCCATAGCATCTTCTAGGAAAGACCAAGGCTAAGTTCATCATCGCTGTAACTCCATATACTCCTTTAAATATATATCCTTGCAATAACTTAACTGCTAGTATCTGTATTAACACCATGAACATAAATAATACTGCAAAAATAGTGCTGTGAGCGTAACGCTTAAGCCAAAGGTGCCATGAGTTCCCCTTCCATGTGTAAGGTGTGCTTATGAATGATTAGTGTATAAAAATAATGTGAATGCTCTGCAGAAGACTTAAAATGAAATTAGTATCTAGTCTGGGTAGCCCAGTTTGCATTTTCAGCCATGTGGAAAGAGGAGGAAGGTAGTACTTTTTAATTTTACAGAAATTTTAAGAGCAATATTCACATTCCATAGTAAAGATTAGATGAGTATGCCTTTGCCTGGAAATCAACAGAGGCGAGAGAGAATCTTCCAGATCCTGCACAAGTCCATCCCTGCCTACACTCCTGCTCTTAATTCCTCCTATTCTTCATTTCCATTATTATGCCAGTGCCTCTGGCACCACCGCTTCCCTGGAAACTCCCTCTGCCTTCACTTCCCATCTACTCCTTGTACATGAAACTCCTTCTACCTCACAGACAGGGAAAGGCAGACACCCTCTTTTCATCTTAATCCCTTGTAAAGAGCACACCGCCTTTTACTGAGCTTGCCAATGCAATCAGAAATGGTGCTGCACAACTAATAAAAATAATTATCAAGCTTTGATGATCATCCAGGGTGGTTTTTATGTGTTTTCTCTCTCCATTTGTAAAGTGAGTCTCATGAAACTGAATTTAATTTTCTCTGCTTGCTGTAAGCACCTAGGAAATAGTCTTATCCATAAAAATTTCCAAAGCCTAGCACTGAAGGCCTGTTCTCTTGTTTAAGCCCAGTTTCGCCCATTCAGGATTTTGTGCTGTGCAGTGTCATACCAATAATTAAATTTGCACAAAATCCTTCATCCTCAAAGAATCACAAAGTGCCTTTACGATTTAAAAGCACTGAAATACAAGCTTCTGTTTACACGAATTGAAAGTTGTTTTCCTATCCTTAAAACCCCACCACAAAAGTAGGGATGAGGTCAGAGGTCAGTCTCAGGAAATGTGAAGTCACTGTCCATCACATTGTGCTGTCAGAACGAGCCAGACAGGAGTCCCAGGAAAACCCTGCCTGCCCAGATGCTCATCTCCTCTGCCACATGAACGTCTGCTAGTGCCATCTAGCAGCCATCCAGGACACCACATCACCAAAGACAAGTGCTCTTTCTCCCTCTTTACTTTTGTAGCTCCTGAAACAAATCCCTTCTTCAGTTCAAGTTCCAATCCTCCACACCTGAGAAAAGTCAGAATCACCTTCCAAGAGCTGTAAACAACAACTCATCAGCTGAGGGATTTTGTCACTAGTAGCTTCCTCACCTCTGTGTGGTCTTTTTTTTTGATTTTTGAGGCACCTGAGGACAAACATAGCTCCTGAGCATTGCTTTTTTGACACATAAGCTCCTCCAGGACAGCGTTCCCAGTGATATACACTGTGGCAGAGCTCCTAGCACAGCCGCTTCAAGTATTTAAAAATAAAAGAGCATTCAAGCTAGAATGTAACTCAAACCCAACTTTCACATGCTGTTGGCTAAATCCTGCTTTCTCCACTGACTTCCTTGGCCAAAGTGTAATATATTTATTACATACAGAGAAATTAAAGGAATGGGGAAAAGGCAATTATTTTGCCTTTATTATTATTATTATTATTATACAACATGATGTACCATTTTCCCTGGTAAGAAAATGTTCTCATTTAACAGTTCATAACTGGATAAATGTCTGTCCAAATAATATTGACTCACCCCAGTTCAAAGGAGCCTTTTTGTAATTTTATTTATGAGGGAAGAAGTTGGCTGAGAGGGTTTTTTTACCCCAACAATAATTAGCTATTGATCAGCCCTTCAGTTAATAAAATATAAAATTGCTTCAAGATCCTGTGTTATTCTTCCAAACCCTCCTAACAACCCCCCTTTTTTCATCCAATTACTGATGGCTGTTTACAAAATAACTATGTTGAACTGGAATTCCCTTTGTGCTGGATAACAGAATCAAATTAATCTTGTCACAATAACAAAATCTACTTTCAAACATGGCCAATTAACATATTCAATTTTTGTCCTCTTAGCATTTGCTCCTGTTGCAAGAAACATCTTCAACTAAGTCATACATAGACTACAGTCTTGTATGGAAAAATCAAATTCCAAAACAAATGTGTTGTGATGTTGTCTGAAAGGAACCTGCAATGATAAGACCTGGTAGAAGCAAAGAGAGGGACAGAGACAGAGAGAAAATGGGCCATGATTCCCTGGTTGTTATCAGGGTAGAGGTAACACCTGAGAGGACAGGGAGGTAGCTGGCTGATCTGGGACTACCCCCTTGGTCCCCAATATGGCCCTGTTTTACAAAGTAAGGAGTCAATCTGTCCAGTCATCAGGGCTGGGATTCCCCATGAAAAACTTGGCCACATGGTTGGCAAGGGAGGAGTGGAGAATGAGGCAAGAGTACTGTCAGAATCACTCCTCCACATCTCAGTGTGGGATGTACCTTCCAAGATACAGAGCCATTCACCAAAGTACCAAATGCCTTGAGCTAAAATCAGCCCAATTAAAAAGAGCTGGCAATTTAATGGATGAAACTCTCCACCAACTGGTATTTAAACAGCTGAAATGAAAGATTTAGTGTGAGAGTGTATTCTCTCTTGCAAGAAAAAACAAACTACCCTACCAATGAAATAAACAAACACACAAATCTGCTTTCTGTGCAAGGCAAAGTGTCTAGAGAGAACAAGAAGATTTGCACTCATGAAATCAGGACCAGATCCAAACCCACTGATTGCCTTGGCATTTCTGCTCAGGTTTGAATAGCCCAAAATTGGGTCAAAATCCCTTAAGACACATTGGGAGATAAATTATTTTAATGAAAAATCCCACCAGCACAATATAACACAATACATGAATGCTATTCCCCTGTTTGTAATTTTTGCTGTCATCTAGTTACCATAAATAGAAGAATTTCATTATTATTTCAATTAATCATTTATTCAGTGTATTCTTTATACATGTTCTGAAACCAAACCAAGCTAATTTGTGCCATCTGCTGGTAAAGCAAGGATTTCCAACTCCTAAATTCTTCGCTACGCAGCTAGTTTATTTTAAATCTTTCTTTTTATTATTCACCCTACACAAATGTGTTACTTCTTTGCAAACAATCTCATATATGCCCTATCTGATAAAGAAGATTCTGTTTATATTATCTGAAGGTGATAAATATCCTCATGTAGGACAAACTATTTCATGGACAGCTTTAATTAGAGTTATATTATTACGATTATATTGAAAAATCTCAAAGGCACATTTTTAAACTAAAACCTTCATCCATTAAGGCTGGATACAGGGTAAGACCTATTTCTTAGCTTGCACTATCTTTCTGTTTATGAATTGCAGTGTTCATGTTGTGACAACTGCAGGTATGATCGTTCACATCTGAGTTACAGATGTGAACCACTGTTCTGAACTGAGGCGTTCTAAGAAAAATTGAGGTGGGATGCCCCTTTTTTACAAGGCACTGTTAAGTGCCATACTCTGGTTAAATCTTGCTATTTATAGTCAATAAGGCTGAACTCAAACTGTGGCCAGTTTGCTTGGAGAAGGTCAACCCTAGAGAATGGAGATACCCTTACAGGAGAAAAAAACCAAAAGACCTAACTTGAATAGTGCAGTAGAATAAATAAATGAGACATGTTATCTCCTGCACCAAAGGATTGAAGTGAAGGAGAGAGAAGAGTTTTTTTCAGCTTCAGAACAGTGTTGGCGAAAGAAGAAATGGGCGTCAGCTGGCCATGAATATATTTAGGTTGGAAATTAGAAGGCTTCTAACCATCAGAAGAAAAAATTTCTGTGACAGTAGGCCAAGGGGAGCGGTAGGGGCAAACAATCTAAGTAGTTTTAAGATAGATCTTGGTAACTTAATGAAAGGGATTATGAAACATGGATGTCTACAACATTAGAAAACTGGACTTGATGACCCAGACAATCCCTTCTAGTCCTCTGTTCCCACATTTCCCAGAATGTTCCTCTGCTTTGACTTCAACATGGTGCCCAAATTCTGACAGCACTAGATTTACTTGCCTGTCAGGAGGCTCCAAATTATGGAAGCGTTCTGTTGATCCCAAACCCTCTCATTAGTTGGGATATGATTTGGTAGGAGTGGCCAATTGCCTTTTGTCTCTAAATCCTACCGTGCATTTGTCAGATCTGCCTTCTAAAGCTCTTAAACACAGTTTATATTCATTTTTATTGTAGGCTGCAGGCAAGTGGTGAATTAAAAGTGAATTAAGCAAAACCAGCCATTTTTAAGTACAATAGCCAAGGGATCAACTAAGATGTAATTATCTGTCATGTTTACCAAAAATCACTGTGACAGAAAAAAGGAGGTGGGAAAGTCACTGAAAGTACTATTTGCAAAGCAAGTAACTTAGTAAAAGATAATTATTTATTTCTAAATGAACTCGTGCTGCTTCTAATTTAGAGTATACTTCAATATAAATGAGACTCTAAAAATGGGTCAGAGACATGACCCAGTGTCTGCAGAAATTGGATTCTTGCTTTAAATAAAAATGATGTGCTGTTTAAAAAGGGGGGGGCGGTGGCTTGGCTGAGCCCCCAAACTTCCAGCTGTAATGCACAGAACCAGCAAACACTGTTTGACCTCTGAATAAAAGAAAAATGCCTGAAGTCTCTGAAACTGAGCACTCAAATTAAGTCTCTTTTGAAAATTCAGTTCTAAAGTAAACATGCAATTAAGTTCATCAGCTGATACTGTTAAGAACAATCCTCTGCCTTTCTCTCTCTAGTTACCATTTCACCCTCTCCAGCTGCTACAGAGACAATTTGAGTATAATAAAGTAGGAGTGCTGTGCTCAGGAAGTGATATGGACGTGTGTTTGTCTGTGAGTCTGTGCACAAAGAGCAGAGGAAACACAACATGTGCAGCTCCCTGGACACCTCGCTGGAATTCTGCATCTCCTGCTGTCTATGACTGCAGGAAAACAGTGAAAAGTTTTTATGAGGATCCTCTGAGAATCACTTCATTTTTTTCTCTGAAGTAGGAAAATGTCAGCATTCTTTAACTACTTCATTCAGATGTCCAAGTGAATCATATTTAAATCGGAAATATGGAAATACAAGAAAGTCAGCCTAATACACTTTCAAATTGTATTTAGCTGATCTTCCCCTTTTTGGAAGGATTTGCTGTTTGGAAATACTTACTCTGGCTGGACTCTGTTCGACAGCCAGAACATATAGGAAGAACAATCCATCAGGCATCTCATGAAAACATTCCTCCAATGTGTCCAGCTGTACTTTTCCATACAGAGTGGAATAATTTGGGACACAAGAAAACTGGCTCTAGATGAGGTCCTCTGGCACTAACTCTCTGTCACATGGATATGTAAACTCAACGCTTATCTGAGTAAAGTGACTGGTATCAAGAAAGTCCCACTGAGCTTAGTGGGAAAATTAGTACCAGCAGAACTTGGATCATAACACTACCTTCTTGCCCAAGGGTGAACACCCTCACCACAGCTGCCCCAGGGCAATAAAAGGAAGGAACACATTAATGCGAACATGGTCTTAACCTCTGAGGAACTTTGGGAAACAATGCAGATATGTCTTTCTCTTTTTGATGAATTAATTCTTCCCTGCATTACACAAACTGCAGAAAGTTTCAAACTTGCAGCATTCCTTCCTGCTGGATTCCTACTTCCAGCCCTTCAGACTTAACAAAATAAGTGGTGCTGGGAAATATAATGTAGGCAACAACTGGGTTGTAAGAATGCTCCCAAATGGGTTTTCAAAAAGGTTCTGCAGCTCTGTTTTCCTCCATCACTGGAAGTGTACAGTGTGCTATTACTATATAGCTATTGATTATATATGGTATGCCCTGAAGGGACATCTAAACTTGTCACATCAGGCTATTTAATTTTCTAGATGACAGGTAAAGGTTTCCACTGATATTCTGTTTCTTCAGATGCCCCCCCCCCCTAGAAAAAATCAGTCTACTGTGGTTAGTGCGGATTGCTGATGGATGTTTTAGATGGTATGAATCTGAACTGTTGCTTGATTGATTTTTTTAGATGATGTCAAGGATCACCTTCTGTAAAACATCAACACAATCTTAAAAAAAAAACCACCTAAACATCTTTATTTATGAATTAATAAAGTCTTTATTCCACCTTGTTCCTGACTTCTCAACCTTAAAAAATAAACAAAAAACAACCTACTGAGGAAATGAGGCCACACTGCAGCATTCTCAAATATAAATACGAACACCTATAAAACTCCTTGAAGACTGAGCCTAATAAGCCATATTGATAAGATTCTGGTCTTCCTCATGGCAGCAGGAGCTGTGCCACTCCCTTAAAAATGTTCATCGTTCAAGCATAAGATGTCTGATTCCCATCACTACATACTGAACCTTTCCTCACTTGACTGATAGCTGATGCTCCTCTTTTTTCCTCTTTCAGAAATTATTTCTTTCTCTACTAAGCATTCTGTAGCATGAATTTTTAATTGAAAATATGTTTGGCAACAAAATTCTGAAAAATACTTCTTCCATTTAACTGTACTTTTCATGACAGATTTTATGACACTAGCATCCAAACACTTTATTATGTCATTTTCATCTTAATTTGATTTTTCTTCTGCAGCTTAGATGTTGCTGATACTGTGTGGTTTGCCTGGTCTTTAGTACAACAGTGACCCTGGAGACTGATCGTGCTGCTTGCTTAATGGGTTGTGGCAGATGCTTGCATGTATGTAGATCTTATGATTTGCAAAATCAATAAAAGAAACATACCGCTGTGATCTCCCTATATTTTGAATGTAATAACTTTAACTTAAGCCAGGGTAATTGCTACTTAATAAACCATTAGTTTCATTCGCACACTATGACCACAGTGACAGCAGCTTCCTACTTCATTGTTTGCTTGCTTTTTTTCCTTCCATGAAATTGCAAAAACTGGCAGCTGTGCATGTTGAGATTTTTTTCTTTATTGGTTCTGAAGGAAACTCAACATTTTCATTTTCTGATGTCTCAGATGTTAACTTCGAATTTCTTTATTCCACTACTAAATAAGGTTTTATCACTAATTCGATAACATTGCTTTTCACTTCAGATATTAAGACCCTCTAATCTTTGCACACAGGCAAAGGATAAAAAAACAATGGGGTTATTCTAGTTAAACACCTTACCACTCAGCTACCCTACCTGATTTTGTGCTTCTAACCCTTTACCTATGAGAGGGAACAGCATTGTAGATTGAATCTCATCAACAGAAACCCTGAGTGCCTGATTTTGCAGCTCTTTGTCTTCAAAAAAAAAATCACAGATTCTGGAAAATTACAAAATGAGAAGATAGACTATAAAGAGAATGTTGCAATGATAAAAACAGGTCAAACTCTTCAGTAGCATAAATACAGTGGGATATGCCTACAGAGAGCACCCACCTCTTTCCAGGAGACACAAAGTTCTTAAAATAAGGGAAGAACCCTTTCATATGATACGCATTCTTCCCCTTTGCGATTCTCCTTGTTGAGTGCATTTGCAGTCTTGTTCCAGGGAAAAAAACAACACATTTTGGAGCATAATGTAGATGCTAATGTACATACAAACATTACTAAATGCATAATGTCAGTACACCTGATGGGACCAGGGTATTTTGGAGATAGCTTCATGGGCAAACCTCTCTTTTCACACTTACTTAATCTAGACAACATCAGAAGCATTTCTGCATGCAGAGAGGAAAAACACTCTCAATAGTAGCTCCACAGATGCCAGTTAAAAATTTCCTTGAACATATTCCATCTAACAGAGACAGTCTGTACTTTTAAGTATATAAAGCAGCTGGTTTATATCTACACGAACCAGCAGTGACTTTGAGTGAGTGGAAGTCAATGGATTTCTGTCAATGAGAGGTTTGCTTGATGACACCTTCTATCCTTTTAATATGGACCTGAAAGTTAATGAAATTCATCAGCCTTACATGTTCTCAAGACATGATTTAAGCCATAGACAGAAACTCAGATACTGTGTGAAGGTCTGATGAGGTTGTTCATCACATGGAGCAGCAGAGCGCCACTTCTAAATCCACAGTGAATCAAAAAAATGCATTGGGTTGGATGAACCTACAGAAGAGCTGAGTCAAAACTTCCAGATCAGGTTCCAGATAATTAATTTCCAGTAATTTGGCTTGGCAGGCATTGCTGATCTCCAGCCAAATAAATGAGTAACAGCAATTCGTTGTGGGGGAGAGGGGGAGAGTGTTAAGATTCCTAATTACTTGGACAAAGTGTTTTTATGCTGTGATTGCAGATTTACATAATGTTCAGCCAACACCAAAGCAGAAAGCATTAGTACTGTAGTGCACTATTTAGAATAGAGTGCTGAGCTGCAGCCACCTCCCCCTGCAGCCACTGTAGCTGCACAGTGTTTGCAATCACCAGTTCAAAGCATTTCCATCTAGATAGGCTGCAAAACCAGACACAGTGATGACTGGGTTCTCTTCAGTGTATTTTGCCACAGGAAAAATTTTGATGCTCCAAGCTTCTGTTGCATCTTAAGGAACAAAAATTCACACCTCACAAAAGCATACTCGATTTGAGACAAAACATTTCAGTGATAATATTGGTATCTTCACTCAGGCCAGTGGTGAGGAAGATAAAATGGTAATCCAAAGCTTACCGGGGAGTCTACCTGCTCCAAATGGAGGAATTTTATTGACAGCATCATTTTAAACAACATCACATTACACAATGACTTTCTTGAACTTATACGCTGATGAATGGAAAATATGACAGATCTGCTTTCTGCCTGCAACATATCTAAAACACATGAAAAGTCAATGGGGAACTGCCTTTGTTTCTGCACATGCAAAGTCAACAGCGGGAACACATGAACTGTAAAAATGCTAGCATGGCATTATTTGCCTTCATTCACCTTGAAATCCATGTTTGAAAGATGCCATGATTTCTATCCAAAAACCCATTTTTAAGGAAAGCTGGAGGGTTTTTTTCCATTTATTTCCCATTTTCTCCCATATGTGCATGTATTTTGACACCAGACGTAGTCCCTTTTTCTAGCATATGGACAAAATAAAAAGAAGGTAGACATGCTTCCAAATATTGCTATTGATATGTTAATTCTGACAATACTTGATGGGACGTTGGGGCAAAATTCCATTCACAGTTTCACCCAAGAAGCCAGTTTTACCTTTCGAGAAATTATGAAAGTATAACTCAAACTTTGGGCACAAGCTAAAAGTGAAAATCTATTTGGGGGCATCCTTTCCTCGGCATTCAAGACTTCTTAGGGTTTCAGGAAGATCTTGTATGATATAGTAGTTAGACAAATGGCACAGAAGTATCTGCCATGATGGAAGACACAGGATAGCAGGCTTTTTATGAGGGTGTTTGTCAGTATTCTATGGTTAACAGAAACTATGCAAAATTTGTTATTTGTCATCCTCATTTTTTTCATTGTTAAAAATCCAGTGCCAGAAAACACAAGGAATACTGCTCTATACAGAAAGAAATCTGTTCTGGAACTTCAGTCTAATACAGATTTTGTGCCTCCACAGCATTTCCACCTTCCCTTACATATAACTTAGGGCTATTTCCATTAAGTCACATGTTTTGAGGTCTAATTCACATGTGTTTCTAAGGAGCAGACAGCCATGGAGTGACTGTTTTGTGTAATGACAAGTAACAGCACAGAGGGAGTAACAGCGCAGAGCAGAGCAGTGGTTGCCAGCAGGAAATGCAAGTTGACAGGCTTATACAAATGGCAGCACTTGAAAGAGATGGGCAGTTAGCTTTGCATTTGCATTCCCTGTGCCAAGAAGGGGAAGGCAAAGTGTTTCCTGAGTAGTGTATGAAATGCAACTGCTTGCCTCTTGCTAGACAGGTGTAGTGCCATCAGGCTCAATTCTGTCAGCACTGACCAGACAGAAGGAATCTCCCTTGGCATGCCTAGTGCACCTCCTGCAGTCGTGCTAACAGTCGTGGGGACCATCTGGCTTGCCATTGTAGAACTAAGAGAAAAGGTGAAGGACCATACTAAGGTTTCAAGCCAGCATCTAGCCCATCAATGTCATATATCCTAACCAAGCAAGTAAGGAGCATAGGACATGAATTCTGGAGAACATAGAGCTTTTACAGATGCACAAAGAAAATATGGTGTGCAATTGAAAAATGGAAAGACAAAGGGCAGCATGGATTTCTGGTACATTAAATTTTTCTTTCAACTGTAAGTGGATCTATGTGCTTTGAGAGACTTATGTGGGGTTTGGAACCAAATAGATAAGTATAAAGCAAATGAGCATATGCAGAACTGAAAGGTATGTCAAAAGAAATTGCTTTCAGAGGAATTGTAGATCAGAAGCCCATCAGCAGCCTTCCTGCATTAGAGATCCAGAGGCCACTTAGTAGCTGCCAACAAAATGGTTGGTGGGAGTTTGCCAAAGAGAGCCACATGCTGTTGCTGGAAAAAATCTTTCACAACTGAATTTGGCATATATGTCTGGGACTGCCAGGGAGCAAGAGAGACTGGCTAAACTGCACACTTTTCATTGACCACAATTAGTATGAATACACTTAAAATCAGGAATGTGAGGGCAAGCTACCAGCAGCCCTGCACTTCCTCTTTATCATAGAATCATAGAATCAGATGGGTTGGAAAGGACCTCTGAGATCATTGAGTCCAACCCTTGATCCACTACCACTACAGTTACTACACTATGGCACTAAGTGCCACATCCAGTCTGTTCTTGAATACCTCAAGGGACGGAGAATTCACCACCTCCCCGGGCAGCCCATTCCA
>VYXB01007224.1:675205-732970 GCA_013397135.1 Pachyramphus minor | reverse complement strand
ATCCAAACTCCAAGGTCCCTTTCTTCCTGGCTGCTCTCCAACCACTCTGTGCTGAGCCTGTAGCGCTGCAGGGGGTTGTTGTGGCCAAAGTGCAGGACCCTGCACTTGGCCTTGTTGAACCTCGTCCCACTAGAATTAGCCCAACTCTCCAGTCTGTTCAGGTCCCTCTGCAGAGCTTTCCTGCCTTCCAGCTGATCAATGCTCCCCGCCAGCTTGGTGTCATCTGCAAACTTACTAATCGTGGACTCAATCCCCTCATCTAAATCATCAATAAAGATGTTAAACAGGACTGGATCCAACACTGACCCCTGGGGGACACCACCAGTGCCTGGCTGCCAGCTGGATGCAGCCCCATTCACCAGCACTCTCTGGGCCCGGCCCTCCAACCAGTTCCTAACCCAGCACAGAGTGCCCCTGTCCAAGCCATGGGCTGCAGCTTTTCCATGAGTATGCTGTGGGAGACGGTGTCAAAGGCTTTGCTGAAGTCCAGATAGACCACATCTACAGCCTTCCCCTTATCCACCAGGTGGATCACCTGGTCATAGAAGAAGATCAGGTTGGTCAGACAGGACCTGCCCTTCCTAAACTCTTGCTGGCTGGGTCTGATCCCTTATGCACCTCTGTCTGCAGTTTAAGCACTATGAAGGTAACACCCAAGGAAATGAACTGAGAGACAGACAGCAAACTGAACTCAAGCCAACAAGACAGGTGACAGAACAGTGCCAGATCATCATCCTCCCTCTTTTGAGTAACATATGGCTTGTGCTTCAGCTGGGAACCAGCAAACAGTGATGAGAACATGCAATTGTAGCTATGTGAGAGCAGAATATTTTCGCTACCAGTATCAAAAGAAGATACTGACTGATAACTCAGACTTTAAGACTCTGATCATCATGGATTTTCACAGACACAGGCATGTTTTCAGACGTGGGCACGTCAGCCATCATCCAACTCTTAGGGAAGGGGCAGCCAGAGTACAGATGTCAATATATGTTCTAAACACAGGCTATACATGAACTATGCAATAGTTTGAAATAACACATTTTTAAATGTCTGAAATACTGAGTGTTTTACATTTCTCACTTTTATTCCTTTGGTAGTATATGAAAGAACTGTCTTCACAGTTGACACAGTCGGTACTTCAGTAGCAGCCGCTCTTTTCAAATTCCCTAACATGGGCGGAAATAAGCACATCCAAAACACTTTTCATATAAGCAACACAATAGTTTCAATTATAATGAAGACTTGTAACATGCTCCCTGAATACAGAGGTTTATTGAGAATCCCATTATATAGATATTGCTCTAGACTTAAAATCCTTGAAATATACATAGTCAACCCTAGATTACTCAAACAGAAGAACAGAAGACTGTAGATTAGATCATTAGGTGGAAAAATAAAACAAAGATCACCTATACGAGGTGTATATACAACATTTTCAAAAGAACTTAATAGGGAAAATCTTTCTGGATCTGTCTCACAAGCAAAGCAAATTGAAAATGTAACAGGATATTCCATTTCTTATACTTGTCATGATACTTTGCACACTGACAGAGTAGAATATGGTAATTTCTCTGCCTAGACAGAACAACTTCCACTATTTCTGACAGGAAACGGTCATTTCAGATTACCATCTCAAGATCATCAATCTCCAAAACCTTTCTCCAAAACAAGTATGCAAGCATGACATTCAATCAGCAGTACCCATTTTTCTTGCAGAATGTTCCAGACATGACTTTCAGGTCCCAGCTCTTCCTGTTGGAAAAAGCTGGAGTCTCTTTCTGTTTTACCTTCTGAAAAGAAATTGCTTCAGTATAGATTTGTAGGTTCTGGGAATCATCTTAAGAGTCTTGAATGTACTTTGCTGGTTCTTTAGACTGTACTCACAAGGAATGCCAAGTCCTTGCTCAGAAATTGCTAAAAAATGCACTCAAAGAGGGCTATAAGCAACCATTCCAGGAACCATACAGATCCAAGTACACTGTAATACTTCCAAATTACAAAATTATTGTCATGCAGTTTATTCATGTTCTCACTTAAAGACCAGCTTAACAATCAAGATTCAGGGGGTTCCTGGCCTTAAGATTGTCTTTAGAAGTCTTTAAAAACTATCTTCATTTCAGCTGATTTCTATTACCAGTTATTTTAAATGATTACCATGAAATGAGGTGCCACATGGATACCAGAGGGTGTTTTAGTACAATTCCATACCTAATAATCCATATGTTTTACTAAGCTTGCTGAAGGTCGGAAAGTAGATATCAAAATGAGCCCATATTTTTCCTTTAAAAGTTTCCAGGGCCTTTTTTTCTTCTAACTGTGCAGATATTACCACTAAAACATTTCTGCTGTAATATTTGATATAAAGGAGGACAGATATACAAGAAACAGTGGAATTTAGTTAAAACCACAAATGGTAAAGGCCAGTCACAGTACAATAGGCAATGACTTTTAGTTATCACTGTGCTGAAGGAAACATTCATACTGATGGCCTCAGCCTGAATTAAAATAACCAGATCTATGAAATACAATTTGCATTCTGTTAAGTATGCTGTTCTCATCTGGATCTTTCTAAGTTGGCTTAATTGCCTTGCTGAGGAATTCATTGTGATGTTTCCCAGATCCATGCTAAGGGACTTTCTACCCCCTAAGCAGTTCTATCACTGAATTGCAAAAATTGAGAGAGACCCTTCTCAGCTGCGCTCATATACCTGCTCTAGTGTTACCAATACTAGTAGAACTTAACTGCCTGTTTATACTATGCCTTTAGTTTAAGCTAGAAAAAAGATTAGGGAGTAAGAACTTAGAAAAAAAAATCTTTGCATCAGTGATTTTTAAATCTTTAAAAAGCAAAAAAAAAAGAAGAATGGTAATCACTTCATTTTTCATCTTTAAAGCATCTCATAATGCCAACATTTTTAGCTGCTGAAATGGCAGGTATAGAAGGCAAATAAATAATATCATTGATATTTAAAACTTAATGTAGAATCACGGAATCATAGAATATGCTGAATTGGATGGGACCCACAAGAAGCGGGAGCTGCAAGCAATTTCAGTCAGTAAGTTACTTTGGCAAACCATGACTAGAATTCAGAAGTTTCTACGATCTTATGTAGAACTTGTTATTTAGTCTCCTCCGTTTTGGAGCTTGTTAGCAGCATAGCTAATTAGAACAGCAGGAAAATTTAATAGACTTAAGCTGTGATAAATTTTCTTTCTAGACCAAGCAATGAATCCTACTTAGCACAACAGAAGAGAGAAGAAACCTTGGTGGGCTGAGCACCAACTAGTTAGGTGATGATTAGGAACAATTTTTCATGTAAACTCTTAAGTTTCATTGATACTTGATATAACAGTGCTTACCCAGGCATTAAACTGTATTAAGCAGAAGTAATAGGGGTAAAAGGGAGGGAAGTGAGATTCAAAAGAAGATAGACTGGTAAGAGATGTACCTATCTGATAAAAACAAACCAACAGTATAATTTACAAATTGCAAGATTAATATTATAAAAGTATACTGAACTCTTCAAAGGAACTCTACAATTAAATCGCCCACATACAAAGGAAATTCAAACAGAATTTTTGTCATTTACCAAGTGTATTACGCAAATTGCTAAGCACACCATGGGCATAACAAAATGAAACTCTTAAATTGATCTGCCTTCAGGTTATTGCAAATGGGCCAGTCTCACCCCTTTCTGCAGGTTCTGTTGCAGTCCTGGCACATACTTTTTCTCATCCCTAGCAATTATTCAGTTTCAGTGCACATCAGATCATACTACTAATCTGATTTAAAACGTTTCTTAATTTTCAGTTAAATTTCATCTGGATGAGCTGATGAGTGCTAGAACTGATGAAAAGGAAGAGGCAGAAGCACATGGCCAGCACCAAGCTGAGCACATGTGATGCTGGCAGCTTGGCCTTACATCAACCCAAGCTATTTATGAACCTGTGAGTGTGTGAGAGCAAAGTGGCTACCATGAAAGGCCAGACATATGTGAAATCAGGAAGATCAATTCAAAATCAATTTGAATTGTTCTTAATGACTTCTGAGTAAATATATTTTATGTCACTGAAATACTGATGAGTGTTTACCTGTTACTGTATTACAGGAGTTTTGAAATAGAGTCAAGGTGTTCAAACAGTTGCTTTACACAAGAGCAGGGTCCTTGAAGTCCTGCTGATGTCCTCATATAAGCCACCTCCCCACTCTATCTGCCTGCTTTTAATTTCTCCATTTCTTCACACAGCCTTGCAAAATCATTAATAAAACACTACTTATTAACTGTGAAGAGAAAAACAGTTTCTAATGAGACATTCACAACAAAGAACAACCATCTTCTGCTGAAAATGGCTCTCACATTGGAGACAAAGCTATTGCAATTTTAAACAGCTGGTTTTAAGAATATTGGGGATTAATATGTTATTTAATATTTATTACCTAAAGTTCATGTAAGACATGAACCACTAGTAGAAGACAACATAATTCTACGTATGTCAATGGAAAACAACATAGAAAGTGATAAGCACTATGCCAAAGGGAAGGTTTCCCTAAATAAATAGACAAAAAGCCCAGAAAATTAACTTCATGTACAACTCTGAAAAAAAAGGGAAGCAAATTCAAAAGACAACCAGATATGAAGAAAAAAAATTATGATCAATGGAAGACCTGACAACAACAAACAACATCTGAGTCATTAGCAACAAATCATCCACTGAAGTTTGCATCACTGAGATCCAGCTAGATGACATTTCAAGCTTTGTATTAACCGGTGATTCTCCACCCCACACAGTCAGGACAAACCATCTCCTAACACTATCTATCTTCTCGACAAACATCGGATTTGAAAAGATAGGTCCCTTATGTAGGACTAATACCACCGGATTAATTTACTAAGCAATAGAAACAAATCAAGTGTAAAGTCACACAACATTAGTAACCTAAGGGTGAGTCCAGTGGTACTTCAATAGGGATATGAAAGAAAGATCTGTTATTCTGGGCAAGTTCAACACACACATTATCAAAGACAGATGTCTAAACTGCAAATTCAACTACCTCACTCTTATGTTCTGAAGCCACCTCTAGTCCTGCTCACAGGGCCTAACACATCCGTGGTTTTTGCCAATGCAAAAATACATCCTATATCTTCTTGCTAAATTTGTTCCATATTTGGTTTTGGTCATTTTTCAAAGGCATCACTTCCTTGACATAAATATAAGCTGTGAACCAATAATCTTAAGGTCCCTCTCAAGGTCTCTCATGTGCTACTGTGGCCTTTCCTGTTAGGCTTCCCATTAGATCTCTGTGTTGGATTTTCACTGTCTTAAATGTAAGATTTTTTACTGTTCTCACTCAGGTTCAGCATATCCCTTTCGAGCTGTTTCTTTAAATGATGGGACTTACATGTCATTAGGATATTGAAGATATTGTTTTCTCCTAATTTTCTTGACTGTGTGTCAGTTTCATCATGGTGAAATCCAAACCCATAAAATCTGATTTTTCTCACCTTCTTGGGAGAAGCTGCATTAATAGATGGCAGTAAGGAAGCAACTCTTGTCTAGCAAGAAACACTCAAGAGCTTAATTCAAATAAATATTTACGGACTCTGTCACTTTGTAAAACTCATTTCAAGGAAACCAACACATACAGACATGACAAAGAGTGCAGGACTCTCATTCTTAACTCAGTTTAAAGCACAGAAATATAGAATACACATACCAAAGAGCTGATGATTTGGTGAATCATTATTATTATGTATTAACTACACCTCCTCATCACCCACAAAGGTGCCTGCCAGCTGAAGACAAACCCTTATATCCAGTGCTAATGGGAGAGAACAAGAGCTAAAATGGACAAAATAAAATACAATTCCTCAAAATGCATAATTTAATTTGCAGCACAAGCCAAGGAAAATGTCCCCTCAGACTCCAAAGAAGCTGTTAAACACTCTACCTGTGGCACTCACAAGTAGATATGTACCTAATGGATCACAATTGTTTCTGCAGTTGAATGCAGCAGTATGAAGAAGTCTTGAGACAAGCACCATGAATCCAACCCATCTCTTCCTCCCCTACGATACCAAAGTAACAAGTCTAGCAGTAGTCAGGTTTTGAAACATCCAACAAGCCTGTCAAAAAAGACTTTCCTTCATCCTTCAAATGCACAATAGCAAAAGAAACATAGAAGAAAGTATTCCTTGATATGATGGTCCAAACCCTTTATTCATGAGCAAGCTTTTAGGAAAGGTAGCTCTAGACTGTATTCAAAATCTCTTAAGTGAGATTAAATTTCATAGAGCATAACCTGAATCCAAGGCCAGGAGCTGTAAATTACATTTTAGTGAAAGTGTGGTTTTATCTCTTCTTATAAAAGTAAACAGGATTAAGTACATATAGCTCAGTCCAAAATACTGCTCAAAGACCTGAAAAAGACTGGCAGTCCAGGTAGTCCTCTTAGAGTGAACGGACTTCTTCGGTTTGAAGACATCTAATGATAAATATCAATAAACAGCCATCACTTCCAAGATCATATGGGCTGCTTGTCTTTCCAGATTTCTATATTTGCTGTGAAACTATAGGATTATTTAGAAGCTCAACTGCACCAAATGTTACAGGACGCTCTATGAACAGCAAAATCTATCATACAAAACATCTCGACCATCCTCCCTTCTCGTCACTGCCCACATTAGTTTGCTTCACTAAAGTCTTCATCTTTTTTCTTGAAAATAGTCAAAAAAATAAACAATCTATACAAGAAAGTACAGCAAGGCCACATCCTACATAGGTTGAACATTTGAATCAAAGGATCCTGCAGAACAGACAGGTGAAAAAGAAAAGGACAGAGAGACACAGTCCTGAAAATTTAAAAGAAGAGGGAAAAGAAGATGAGCAATAAGCTTGGGTCCGGAGAACCTATGAAAGGAAGTAGAGAAGACTGGGATTGCTTCGTCTTCTAAAGGAGATGAACAAGCAAAACCACAATTAAGTATCAGATACAAGATCTTCATGTCATGTTTTGTAATATAAGAAAAAAGAATTTTAATAAAACAAGAAATATTTTGAAAAATATTAAAACCAATATTAATAAAAATATATTTTTAAATGGGACATTCAAATGCAGTAAAAAGAAATGTCTCCATCTGACATTTGGGAATGACTGAAGAATGACTTATTTAGGAACTCTTTCCTACAGAAGAATAAGGAGACTGAGAAGATAGATGAAAAAGCAACTATCTATTTATGCAGGTAGCAACAGTTCCCTAAGACAACAATAAAAACTGTGCGAAGAGCTTATCAGACAGTGTGCATCAGGCCTTAAACAATCTCTTAAGTACTAACAGATAAAGTAAAGTCTAGTGACAGTGAAGACAGTGCCATTTCTGCCCACTACAGAGTGTTCCTCTTATTCTCTGAAACATCTGGAACCCACTACTCTCAGATCCAGTCCCCTGGACCTGAAAATCTGAGTCAGTATGGCTACTCCTAATATCATGAAAAGGCAGATTCATAAAAATGTAACACCAAGTTACAAACACAGCTAATTGAGCTTTGCAAAAAAGCTCAAGATTTTACTTGTGAAGAGAAGCTGCGCTTCCTTCTGACCATGTTGAGAGAGAATCCTCCTACATTTTTCTAATATTTTAACTTTTGAAAGATCCCTTCCATCCAGCTCAAGGGGATTTTCTGATATTGTAGATAGTCTCCCAAACACTGAGATACACTTATACTAGAAAAAGACCTTGAGTGAGGATCAAAACATTGAGTTTCCCAAATTCATTGTAGGTCCTATCTATTCAATTCAAAGGCAACTTGCCCCAAAAAGGCTTTGCAACAAAACAAGCAGCTCTTGATTAATTTTGAGGATAATTTTGATGGAAAAAAGCTATTGGAAGAGGGAGGGGGAAATGTACTGTTATTAAAATTTAGTAGATTAATAATATATATTCTGTTTATTTAAAAATAATTATAGGGTTTATTCTAAAAAAAAAAGTTATGTGGGATATTGCATGTGTAGTTTATAATTCGTTCTTATCCATATGAAGTTCATTTCCAAATTCACTTTGATACTATGTCTGAACTAGAAAGAGCAGAGGTTAAATAGGAATGAAACAGGAAATGGAACAACAAATAAAAGCTCTGAAACAAAACCTAATATTTTCTGTAATCTGGTCACTAATGGCTTTATGCAGCAGGAACACTACACATAGAAGGAGGGGTATGGAAGGCAGCAGACTGTTGTGTATCCAAATCCTGCCAACCTACTCAGCAGAAATCTGGCTGGTGTCCAAAGGTCTAACTAGGAAATACAAAAACACAGTTCTAAGAAACCAACCCTTTTAGGCTCCTTGATCCACATTGCTGAGTTCTTCTTTTGGACTTTTTTTTTTTTTTTTTTTTAAGAAACAGCTGCAGGAACATACTTTTTTAATAATTCAGAAGTTTACCCCAAAACTGGATTAGAAATGACATATCTGCTTAATCTTGGCCCAGAAAGCTTAGGGCAGATTCTTTATAGACATTTCTGGCTACAACTCATGCCCCCACAAATGCACAGTGCTCATGCATGGTCTCTTGGCTGCCTTTACGTATAACCATCTGTTAGGCAGAGTCGCCCATTCACAAGCAGTTCCAGCCTGTTTCACAATCGTTTCAAACCCGAGTGAATGCTGGCTCAGATACACAATTGTGCTGTTGCCACTTGCAGGAAATATCTTTTGCCTGACTGTAACGTCAATCACACTGATCTCACATATTTCTGCAGATTTTATCACATATAACAGAACTTAAAGCCAAAATGAGCAACGAGTGAATAATGGGAAACTGCTTTGTAGGCACTTGTAGCCCTGATGTTTTGTAGTAGAAGCTGCTTAGTAATTAAGGAAATTAGGCAAAGAAGTGGCTCCAAGAGTTGCTGACTGATGGGCAATGATACTCATCTAATCCCACCATTAGCAACATTAGATTTTAAACTTAAATAGTTTAATCTCACATGGCTATAAGCAACCTGAGAAGAAGAAAGACATAAGTTGTGTGATTGTTGACACAAGACCTTAAAACACAAGTTGTGTGCACATCTTGTTAATGGAGGTGTAGGAAATACAAATCAAAACTGAAAGACCCATGTGAGACCTACAACAATATTCCAGTCAAACTTGATGGCAAATCTGTGAACGAGACTAGCGTTTCCTATTCTTTCAAAGACAGGTAGATGTAGCACCAAATTTGACAGTGATGCTAAAAAGCACCTCATAGTTAACATTTAAGTCTTCACTAAACTTTCTCCTTGAAGTGGTTTCTTAAACAAGAGAGGACAGATGTTTGATAAACAGAAAACAGATCCTTCCATAGAATAAAAAGTGAAAGATTTTTTATCATTTCTCTGGAACAGATCATTCTTCCCTATTTTTGGTAAGGCAAAACTTGCAGTGTAAGTTAATACTTTAACTAGACCAAGCAGTACAGCTGGAAAAGATGGATATGCTTTCAGTACAACTGCTGAGTACTTTTTTGATCTGCCTGTAGCACATGCCAATAGTCACTAGCTGAGGTTACGCTAGCTCTTTTTTATGCCTCTGATTTTGGAGGCTCACTATTACCAGGGCATGCCCAAACTTTGAAAAGTATTTGGGTATATATCTGAAAACTCAGAGCACACTATTCATGAAATTCCTACTATTTTAAAATGAAAAAGGAAAAGGTTAAGCAGGTGTTCAAGGTAGCAATTACACTCAGATAACTGATTCTGGCAGAGGCCAGAGACCCAAGATGCTCCATCAGTCTATTTCATTCTTACAGCAGTCCCAAATGCCTGTAAATCCTACCTGTCTTCACTGAAGGCAATAGTAGAATCTTTCTGTGGGACATCTCATCCATTACTTTGTCCTGTCCGCTCTCTAGGACATCCTGCCTGCTCAACACTGCTCTCTAATGTCTTTGCAAGTTCAGACAGGGAACACAGAGAACAAACTTGAGGTTCTCTTCCCAGTTATTTCCAAGCCTGACTTCAGTACGCTCCTATCAGTGAAAAGTGAGGGTGATCAGCAATTTTGGCCTCAAGCTCTGCCTTCAGATCACTCAAAAAGGGTGAAGTCACAGCCACTACATTTTGCTGGATTGGGGCCAAATCACTCAGTACTTTGCAGGAATCAACCCTTAATCAATTTAGAAAATTACCTTGAACTAAAAAACCAGACTTCTTAATGCATCTTGAAATATGGATCATTCTTTAGGTTATTTGGTGACATGGAATTCAGCACTGTCATGCCTGATGTCACAAAAGTCATGCCATTTAAACAGTAGAAGCCTACAGTGCCCCAGCTGCCAAAACTCAGATTATTTTTTTTATTGAAAATAACTTCACATCTTTCAGTTGAACATACTAATAAGCATCCACTGCAATTCATTAGAAAAATGTAAAGTTCCTAATTGCACGCATCAGTCTGATGTTGGTTTTTACTGGAGTTTTTGCTCATCTACAATATAGTCAGTCTATTCATCCAAAAGAACTGCACATTTTGGAGTTTGTCATCTGACTTCTTGTAAACTTCTCATTTGGCACGAAATGCAATGACCATGTTGATTAGACCAACTGTATGACATGGGGGTGGAGTTGCTGTCAACTCATTACAAAAATACATAAGGCCTCACTTTTAATTACTCACTTAGTAACAGATTAGTTCTTATTGCCTGCCAACAGCATGACCTCTCTCTCTTTCAAGGTCAACATAAATCAAAAGAAATCAGATGAGCTTGAACTTGTTTATTCACTTCTAACCTTTTCATAAGAAAAACTGTTTAACAGAAAAAAAAAAAAAAGAGCAAGTCTCCATTCAATAAAGAGACCATTATTAAGGCTAAAGAGCCAAATTTCCTGTTGTGTTTTCCTTTTTTTTTTTTTTTCCTGAATAGCCTCAAGTAATACTCCAGAAAAAAGGTCTTGATACTGTTTTCTTTGTGGAATAAAAAGAAATCAGCATAAGAAACATGAGATTGCTTACAGGTTTCAAATACCCGTACAAATAAGGGTTTCCTGGTTCCATGCTTTAAGGATTAACTGTATTAAGCACTACAAAATGACATTTGTCATGTTTACTTTAGCTGTCTTGATCTGACAAACCTCTGCAAGCCTTATAAATATGGGCCGAATGTGACTTTTCCAAGATTGTTGTTGAATAGTTTAAAAATATACAAAATGCATCATCTCACTTTCAAGGGAAATCCCAAATAAATGAAAATTCTAAAATACAATTAAATGGCACTGCTTTGATGATTAGTGATGATTTATGGATATGAAAGACTTAGCTGCACCTGTCTGTGTCAGTAAAACTTCCTTCAAGGTTTTGCTGTCACTTTGATGTTCTAACACCCAGATTTTTATATTAATTACAAAATTATCTTCCCGTCCTTCTGGCCACAAAGAATGTACTTTCCTGGCTGTGTACCACAGACTGTTTTTGCAAAGAGCTGTGTATTTATGTAAGTGCCCAGTCAGTTCAGACTGAGGGCAGGTGCCCAAAGGACTGGACCTCATGATTTTTTTGTATTACCATAAATATTTTCATTAGTTTTGTCTTTTTTTTTCTTGACAGAAATGCTTACTTTGCTGTATTCCATAACATATACACATTCCACACTCTGCTAAAGTTGTGCCTTACACTGTTCAAGTTTATTTCCAGTCCTCATAAAGGAAAAGCCACATCAGCAGAAGTATAGGCACAGAAGCATCCAACACTCTTTACATGCCATAAGTCTGGAAACACATTTGATTAATGCACACAATTCAGTCCTTACTCACAGGACTCAGTTTTTGGGGTCAGTTTGTGGATGTCCATGAAGCTACAAGGAGAAACCAGAGCAGTTTCCCAAGCCTTGGTACCATTCTTCATCCTCAAGGCTGTGAAGGGAAAATCTGCCTTTGCCCTACAAAGAACATTGGATGACATAGTTTAAATGTTAGAGTTGATGTAAAAGTTACATAATTAACTAATTATAATAATAAGTAAAGAATACAGATGATATGCAAAAAACCATTAAGGGATACACTCATATTTATCTTCTGAGATATGCTAACAATACTTTCCAAGCACGGATATCTTCAACTCTCAGGTTCAGATGTCAAACTATTAGTAAGATACCTGACTAATTCAGTCATCCCCATATTTCTGCAGCATGATTTGCAGGTTACTTGTAGCAGGAAAATTATAGTGACAAATATATAGACAAAGCACTATACATTATTCATTATGCAATAAAAACATCAAATGTATTGCCATGACTTATTGCAGTGCAATGTGTATGGCCTTTTTGGCCAGATGAGACACCAGATGTTTCCTTTTCTTTAGATTTGAAAGTTCACATGCAGCAGAAGTCAGGTCCTGAGAGTAGGGGTGGGGCTTCAGTGTTTAAACGTGCAAATATTGACAAATAAGAAAATGTTAGAGCTACATAAATAATTTTCTGCTTAACTCTTATTTTTTCCTGTCCTCCCCCTTAGAAGAATGTGCCAACTGCTGAGGAAGACTGTACAGAAAGACTTGATTAGGGTTTTGTCTATAACTGCTCTCTCCTCACTTTTCCTACATTAAAATAAATTGTATTTAATTTTTAAAACATAATAGGATAAATCACATCTGAAGTAACTGTTGAATGCATTAGAAGTAAGAATATATTGCTTTTATATAGACATTGCTTTTATTAAAAAAAATGGGGGGGAAGATGAAACACTTTATTTTAAAATATCAAAGACATATCTGCTCTCTAAATGCATTTTTCATATGAGCAGAGAAGTATAAGCAAGGTATTACATGGATACAAACCTGTCCTTTAAGCTCTGTATCTCCAAATGACATGTAAAAAGAATGTGGGCTCAGATCTAGGCAGAAACAGCCACAAGAAGAAGGTGTCAGTGCAGAAAGTACAAATAAGTTGCAAAGGAGTTTACTGCCTTTACAGCAGAATGGACAACACACCCAAATCACCACTAAATCACCAGACATGGCAAGAACATTGCTGAAGCTTTCACTGGAAATAAAACACATTCCCCCCTTTATTTACTTCCTCTGAAATAGGTGGCCAGACTCCAACGAGGTGGCAGCTTTTGACTGGTCCATTCCCACATTTCAACAAAATTGGCAGTAGCCACCAGTCCTCCCATTAGCTACACAGAATTTTCACTGAAAGTTTATTGTACTCAAGGGCAACCTCCAAACCTGGCCCAGCCCGAGGAAGTGCATAAGGACTATAAAACCCTGCAACATGTATGGATCTCACCTTTCCTTCCTGCAAAATCTGCCAACCTCTCAGGAAAGAGGCAGAACAAATCTTACACGATCCAAGATTTTACAGTTCTGGAAGGGGTCAAGGGGGTATAAATGCAGCTAGACTCTGGTGTATTGTCTAAATTTCAAAGAGATAGTTCAGCAGGATTTGCTGTGTCTTACAAGTGCCTACATACATGCATCCCAAAAGGTTTGGATCTAGACATGGGGAGCAGAAGAGGCTGGCTGGGTTTTATTTTATTTCTGATTCCATTTACCTATCCTGAACTATAACAACATTAAAGCCTGGAAACAGAACAGATCATGGTAGAAACTGTATTAATACTGCACTCTGCTGTATGTTATATGCTATACATCCTTTTTGTAGTTTCACTCTGCAACTCTGCTTAACCTCATGGAGTAGTTTGAACTGTGTTTTGTATCGTACCTGTTATACACAAAAAAAGTCATTGACCACACTTGTGCTTGCTTCTTTAGGTATCCAAAAAGTTTCTTTGTCCACCAAATGGATGTCAATAGATATTAGATTAAAAAAATCTTCAAAACAAACAACAAACAAAGCCTGACTCATCAGAATAATAGAATAACAATGTAGGAATTGTTCCCTGTTAACCACACTCTTCATCTGTAAAAAGATGTCTTTGAGCTTCTTCCTACATGGAGACCATCTCTTCCTTGTCTGTATCACAGGTTTTCGGCAGCAAATATTCAGATGAAGTGGTATTTTTCAAATTAAGATAAGGGTCTCTTTTAATTTCCATTGCAGTTTCATGGGAAAGACAACCTTAAAAAGAAGGAAGCAAAAATACAAATAATAATTTTTAAAATGTTAATGCACTCAAAAACAAAGCAGCACCTGTAAGCACTAGGTGGCAGCACAGCAAATGGTATCTCTTCTTCCAGTAATGAAAATCGTTGAAAAATAGAGGGATTTCAAAATCAAAGTACTATTCTAAAATCATATTACGAAACTTCGGAAATAAATGGACTAATAATACAAAAGGAGAGAAGACAAAACAACAACAGTTTTCCTTTCTTTTAAGAGTAATGCTTTACAGCCTGCTTCTTCCCAAAACTGCATGGCAGCACTATTGCTCAACTACAAAGCTCCAAAACATACACTGGGCATATATCTGCTCTCCTCGGAGACCATACATCCCCCCCCAGATAATGTCTGCCCCGCGTTACTTTTTGACTGATCTGGATAACATGGATGTCTATAGTCTATCAGCTCTGCCTTCACAAGAAGTTGTTCCATACACAGGATAACACAAGGAGACTGGGAGGAAGTTGGTGGGCACCTACAAACTTAGGGGAGAACTGAACAAATTGTCTGTGACTGGACAACAAGGGTTTTTTTACTTATTTATTTTTTTACTTATTTATTTATATTATATTATATTATATTATTTATTTATTTTATACCAGCTTCTTTTACTTATTTATTATGTAACCCCCAGCCTTGCAGTTCCTTTTCCTCCCCTGACCATTCAATGTGTTTCTTGTGATCTCATGTACTCTAGCAATATGCCAGGATTTTTCAGAAACATTGTTGAGTGTTTATCCCTAAGAGCAAGCTGTGTCAGTTCTGGCCCTGACTTAAAAACAGACTCCTTTGAAAGCAATCCTGAACTTCAGCCTCATCCTTTGAGAAGTGCATGAGCACACACACACATGCACGCAGACGCACACATATAATCTTTTGGCTGGCCTTCAGTTTAACAAATTAATTCCTCTACTCCTGACCTCGTTGTGACTCTTGCTTGGTGTTGCAGAGGGTCACAGAGCAAATGTAACTGCAAAAGAATCTTATGAAACTTAATGTCTGAGTTAACTGAGCAGTGAATGTAACTCAATGTCATAAGCACAATGCAGGTGGGGACAAGGGAACAGCTACTTACAAATTCTTGATGGACACAAGCCTGTCGTAAAAGGTTCTCTGAAATCATTTGTATCCTGCTTAGCAACAGTCAAAACACAAAAAGGAACAGGAAAAGAAAAGAAAACAAAAAAGGAAAATAATAGAAAAATATTAGAACACATCATCATGAGCAATCCATGCATCCAATGACAACAGAAGCAAAATCAGCAAAGTGTACAATGTTTACAGTGATGAGCAAGTATATGAAATATATGAAACTATTTCCATTTGATAAAAGATCAATTAGACTATGAGTCTTCAGCTTGGAAAGGTGACAACTGGGACAAGATAAAATAAGCCACTTTAAAATCATGACTGATATGGAAAATACAGATAGAAATTGATTACTCTGCATTTCTCATCATCTTGGAATCAGTGGGAATCTATGTAGTTACCAAGTATCAGACTTGAAGTCAATAAACATATATACTCTTTCTCACAGTAATCAGCTCTAGTGTGGAACTCATTGCCACATAACATCATGAGAAATCAGAAAAGGATTTTAAAAGGATTGCACAACTTCATTGAAGACAAATCCAGCCATCACTGTGTAACATGATGGCCCAGATACATGATGGACCATCACATACAGTTTACCAGATGCATCAGTTACCAGATACAAAGAATGTCTACTAGGAAAGGACTACTCTAAAAATCCCACTGTTAATAGTTTCCCTAATATCAAAGACAATATCCTGATCCAGACAGACTGATGGTTCCACCCAATAAAGCAGTCCTTGAATGTTATGCTAGAGAAAACTCCACATCTATTGCATATAAATTCTACAAATTAAAGATTACAAATGTGTGTCAAAAAAAAAAAAAAAGGTAAAAAACCCTCACCACCACAAAACCAACCAACCAACCAACCAACCAAAAAAAGAAAAAAAAAAGAGTAAACCAAAACACTGAGATTTGCACTAACCCATTTTCCTTCTCTTTCATGAACACTTGAGTCGGTCTAAATTTATCACTGTTAGACATGAACATCCAGAGACTTAGTCAAGGGCTGATGAAAGCATTCAGTCAAATACTGGTCTTACTAAAGCCACTGGATTTTTTTTATATATTCAGTATATATTTGAGGCCAAACTCAAATTTTTTTAGTTCCTAAAATCCACAATTACAACACGTAGTTTGCATACTCACTAAGGGAAAATTCACCTTTATTCACTATTCTATAGGTTCTTTGCTCCCTTGCAATTTGGCCTATTTCTCAAATTTGAATTCCAATTGGGAACTTGCTCCAGAGCATTCCAAACTGTTTGAAAATTAAAACATCTGAAAGAAACACAGCAGGCTTTTTTGGCTGAATTCTTGCAGATCCAGATGGTACACTGAAGGTTGAGTGGGGTATTTTAGCAGTGTCACTGAAAATTCAGGAAAACATCAAATCATTCGTTTCACGGTTTATTGTCCCTGTGCCACCACAGTTAGTGATTATGAGAGAAACCGCTTTCTTTTTTAGGCTGTTTCGATCAGCAAACAAGGCTTACAGGTTTATATTCTTCCCATGTGCCCCACTCTTGCAAATTTCATGAAGAATGGTGCCGGGACAGAGGCACTTGATTAATGTTTTCACAGGGAGGATGCAAAATGAGTGGAAACATAATCTTACATGCCAGAGAATCCATACACAGGATCACTGTAAGAAACCTGCTCACAGAACTGCCTGTTCTTGCAGTGCAGTCACCGTGAGGAGAATTTTGAAGCAAGAGAGTTAATACATAGGAGATTAGCTGTATTTCAGGGAGGAGACAAGCTGTAGTACACGATTAATTGTTCTGAAGACTAGAAGAGACTACAGTGATAATCAGGATAATCTTCTGTACACAAAAAGGAAGTGACCTTTCCTGGATTAACTCATGCCTTTGAGTCCAACCTCTACAGCTGAGTTACAAACATGATGTTAATAAAAGCATCCAAATTTTTTTCAGATTTTCAATAGTGAGGAACTTGCTAGGCTGTTCCAACATTTAATTGACACTACATATTTGGATCTTGTTACATTGTTATCAGCCAGAGAGAGGAACGAGTTTAGACTCCCATTTGGGCTTTCTTATATACTTGTAAGTATACTGAATTTCTTGTTTAATGAAAAAAGTAGGCTGAACTTGTTTTCTGAGTGGAAAACATATTTCCCAACCCTTCCAATAATCCCTGTAGATTCTCTTTGAACTCTGCCCACTCTTTTCTCTTTTTTTCAGTTGAGGATGTCAAAATTTGACCTCACAATCCTCATGGGATACAGCAGGTACCAAATTTGGAGGTAATATAGTTTCCACACAGTTATTTAATATCCTCCACTCTGTACATCCAAGTATTCTTCTTGTTAGGAGTTAATCTATCCATAGGCAAACTGAGTAGTTTCCAGACTGCTGGAGGAGACAAAAAACAGTAGCCTTACAAATCTTACTAATAATAAGGTCTTGAAGGATCATTTCTGTTACGGCTACAACTGCCAAAGAAAGAACCATAGGTGTTGGGTGGCAAGAACAGCTGGAACAGAGGCTGGCAGCCTCCAGCAGCTGCTGCTGCCATACCTCCGTTACCTTCTTCACACTTCCCCTCTTTCCCTCTCCTCCCTGTTTAAGGTCATAGGAAAGGCAGCAAATCTCAACACTTACAGCTAACTCTGTATCTTGGATTCACTTTCTTCACATTTTTCTTGCTTTGCTCTGACTGACTTCAACTCAAGTTTGGCCTAATCTTGAATTCCTGGATTGCCATTGTTCATTCTGCTGTCATTTCTGATTCTGGGTCCTTTGGCCCCCAGAATACTCACATACTGTTAAATACACACCTGGGCTATCAGGATAAAAGCCACATTATGTAGATGTGGCTGGCATGCCCTTTTCCTGGACACCTGAGCCTGCAATTTGCAAAAATTAAACCTGTTTGCCTGTACCCAGGGCTGAAAAGCATCAAGGCTGCAGCTAAATAATGAGAAACTGATACATGATGGAAAAGACAGAATGATATTTACCAATAATAAGGGAATCTCATCTTCAAAATTAATTATGAAAGTATGAAGTAATATATTCTTAAATTATTAAGATGCAAAGGCACTAAGATATGTATAGGTAAGTTTTAACAATCTATCCAGCGAAATCTTGGTTGGAAAGCTCTGATGGAATAAAGAAGTACTGCAGGGTTAGTTCTACTTATGGGGAAGGAAAGAAAAAGAAGAATAAAAAAAGATAAAACATTTGGAAATCAGACACCACCATCTAGCAAAGAGTTGAAAAATATTTTCTAAAGATGATCTAATGCAGGTATCTACATATCCAGAAGGTGTTTCCTGGCAAGATGTAGCTGAACCAGTGATAGGAAGAGGGAATTTTGGTGCTACACCACTGCTTTGAGTATGATCCTGTCCATGCAGCACTGAACAGAGGCAGAAAACACTGCAGTCTGCTTAGCTGCCACTCCCCCAAAAAAATCTGCCCAGATGCACTGAAGAGGAGCATTTTCACTGGACAATGTTGCTAAGTGTTCAGTGAATCTGATTGCAAACTAAAGCAGAGAAACATGATTGTAGGGTTATGAATCCAAGGCCCCACTGCCCACAAGGATGCAAGGAGGTTTATGCTGAATGATCTGGTTTTGGATTAACCCTGATTTCAAATGTAAGTACATCTAATGTACCTCATGTGACTCAGTGCATAAGGGTTCCTCCTAGTTCTGACCCAGTTGCTGCTGGAGAACTAGTTTTTCAAGCTGTGAAATCCACTTTATAGCAAGGCCTTAAAACCTTGGCAATGCCTTTGAATGACAAATGCAGGCCTCCTCTGAAATACATTTCAGCTATGTGACCCTGATTTAAGTTAAAATTCATAGACTGTTAATTAGCATGTGGAACAGGAAGTTTCTAAATAGCTCACCAGGTACGTATTTGGCAGGCAGTACACCAACACTTGAAGTGTGGTTAAAATAACCCACTCTTTTCACATCACTGAAAGTTTAATAAATATTTATTTCTTCAGGGACCTCCTATGTTAATGAAACCTGTCTGCTCTTGCTTGAATCTTTAAAACTCATGTGTTAAATAGTAATGTTGAGGTAGTGTCTCTGAAATTGCACCACTAACAGCAGAGCAAATACAGAGCATAAGTGTTTTTTCTGTCTATTTAACAGTTTTTATGTGTCTGTTAAGTGCTTGTTTTCTGTTTTGTTAATCATTCCAGCTCCCATAATAATTAGACGAAAGAGGAAATCGCAGTTTGAAATGCTACCGTTTCTCTGGTTCTTTAGATCTAAAAGGAGGAAGCAGGATTAGATGGCTTTCTCAAATGCTTTTTTCTTTTCCTAATCATGTCAAAATCACATTTCTGTGCACATTAAATAGTCAAATAGCCCATCAAAATACTATGTTATTTGTTTAGCATCAGGAAGCAATTCCACTTACTATATAAGATAATAGTCAGTGGCCTGAACTATTTTTTTATCAATGCTATAATTTTCTAAGACCTTTTGCCCTATTCTCAAAACTTGTTCAACTACTGGTTGCACAGCTTACAGTTCTGTAGGTTAGCTTTCCAGCCCTGGAATGACACACTACATAGCAGTACTGCCAGGCAGCCTGATGCCACATAACAAAGTGTCTTTGGTAAAAAGTGTCATATGCTGAGAAACAGAAAGCTCACAGAGACTTATTCTGAAAGAAGTCCTGCTCAGACCACTCTCTTTACAGCAGACTTACTTTCTGTCTAACTCAACTCCCAACTTCCATTCATGCTTCAACTGGATTATGAATTTGTGCTTCCATTTTTCGAGTCAATGCCTATGTATTTTATGTCACTGACTAACCTAGATAACCTGCTGAGGATGCTTCTCAGCTGCCCCATGGGTACTGCTGAAAGCCTGCAGCAACTTTTCACTGTGGTCATTCCATATGGTTCACTATCAACTGTATTTGTTTCTGTTATATTGAGAGCACAGAGATACATTCATTAGTGCACAGAAAATGTAGAAACCTGCTCCCATATAAAACTGATCCAGTGAGAGATGACATGGCTGGGCTCAGGGAAGTTAAAATACTATTTTACTTTCATTGCTAGTCTCAGCTTTGTGCTACACTACTGCAGTTTTACTGCTTCTTTGAACAAATCTTTCATGCAGCAGTGGATTCCAGGAGATCTGGAAATCCAGCCTTTGCAAAGCCATATTGGCTACAGAATAACTCAAATTCCCATAGCCCTTTGAGGGATTTAAAATATTGGAGATGCAGCTTCATTTATATGGCCTTCTTTCCAAATGAAACCTGGAAGAAATACTCAACACTTACTCCCTGCTCCATAAGAAATGTTTCACCTGCAGTTGTAAGGCTCTTGAGGCAGCTAAAGTGATAGTGCAAGACATTCCAGGAGTGCCAATGGACAATAAGAGACTGAAAATAGCCATTAATGGGAATTTTTGTACTAAATGTCATACAATCCTGATTCTTGGCCACATCAGCTTCAAGGGCGGTGGTACCTCATGCTCTCTGAGTAGAGAACCGGACTTTTAGTCTGGACAGATGCATGAGCCTGGAGGGCAAGGGAGGTGGTGGTGGTGATGATGTTCAAATTGCTGTAAACCTGGGTTCTCAATGCTTATCATGCACTGACATTGCTACCCGAATGCTACATTCTATTATATCTGGAAATATACTGTTGGTGTAAAGTTTCATCGGAAAGCTTGGCTGTTTTTTTTGTGACTTTTCAGCTTCATATCCTAAATGCATGTCTCTTAATTTATCCAGGCTAGAAGTACATCTGTTCAGTATTTGGCATATGAAATATTAGGAAATATGCACTGTAGAAATATCCAGAAAAGGCTACCAACCTACATATGAGAAAGAATTAAATTGAAATTAAAGAACTACTTTCACCTCTTTGATCTGTCTGGCAGATCTTTTCACTATTACTCTCCTGTCCAGTACATACATTCCCATGATGTCAAATAAGCTTTTATGTACATAAAGGAAGTTAAAACAGTGTGGTGAGATCCACCCACGAGACACAGTGCTGATGCCAATGATCAGATGGCACAGAATGAAAGAGAAGGAATATAAAATACTTTTATGAGGTTCACCCTGCAGATGGAAGAAAACACCTTAGTGCACATCTCAAAAAAGGACAAAATAGAGTATCCAATTCTGCATTTTAACATACAAATTTACATTTATTATAACAATTTTTTTATTTATAATGAAAAAAAATCTAAATCTTGCAATCCATTTTCACTTCTCCATTTCCACTAAAAATTGGTTGATACATGGTTGTGCTATAGAGTCACTTTTTAAGAGGACCACCAATTCTTCCTTATCAAAAGCCTCTAGTTATTGATTTACAAACGTAAGATTTTTTTTTCCCTGAATTAACAGTTGAGCTGAAATCTCTGCCTGTAATACTATTTGCAGATTGATAGTATTACTACTTCTGTATTACTACAGAAACTAGAATTAGCTGTAACCAGCTTGAATGCTAAGCAGCAAGACCTTTGTTTATTAGTATGCACTTCTGTGTATGTATTTCTAATCCCTGTTTTCATCTTTGGCATTTTCCTTAGTGAGGGATAAAATGGACATTTCATATTTGAATCTTTATGAACTTCAGAAAGATTAACTAAGTTCTGAACTTCTATGTGTAAACCTACTTTTATGTTTTGCTGTAGAGTCAGAACCATTAAAGAGCAGAAGCTTGTTCTCTTAGTTCTTTATTTGTCTGATTCAAAAGAAATCTCTGAAGAGTAACTGAATTTAAAAGACTTCATGATTCAAACTCTTGGCAAAATCTTACAAAGTTTTTACAGAATTTCAGTATCAGCAAACACAATCTCAAAATTTAGTCTATGTCCTGTGTCTAAAAATTTTGGCTAATAAAGCATAGTCATTAGGTTTTCAATGGGATATAAAAAATAATGTGATCAGCCACCCCATATTTACTTAAGATATACTGGTTTGATCTAAGTACAAGAAGAATATTTTATTAGTTTTTCATCTATTTCCTTGACAGTAAATAGCAGTTTTGGTTGCCTTGCAGCATAGAGCACTTAAATGGGTATAAGAACTATTCTCTGATTTCCCTTTATACATGTTTTAACACCCTTCAGAGCAAACTACTGGCATCCAGGGAAAGCAGATGTACTCTGTAAGACAAATGGAAAACAAATATCATGAGAGAGATGCAGCCGTAACTGCAGTTCACACTGTGATCTGGTCAGGAGCTGTAGGTGCACACAAACAGAGGAATAAATCTAGTTCTGAAAATTATGTGAAGTATTTCAGCTCCCAGTTACCTCATAGCAGAAGTACATCACTTACCATACTTTTGGTTCAACATGTTCTATTGAGTCACTATGGAAAGGGCTATTCAATATTCAAGGTGAGGCTGCACCAGTACAAAGCAGAGCAAAACAATCCCCTCCCTTGACTGGCTGGTGATGCTTTGCCTGATGCCCCCGAGGACATGGTTGGCCCTCCTGGCTGTGCCAAGCTCACATTCAATTAATGTNGGAAAGGGCTATTCAATATTCAAGGTGAGGCTGCACCAGTACAAAGCAGAGCAAAACAATCCCCTCCCTTGACTGGCTGGTGATGCTTTGCCTGATGCCCTCCTGGCTGTGCCAGGTTCACATTCAATTAATGGGAACCATTCAATGAATGGCTCACATTCCACTTGCCATCAGCAAGGACCCCGGGTCCCTTTCCATGGCACTGCTTCCCAGCATCTCATTCCCCAGTCTGTACATAAATCCAAGATTGCCCCATCCCAGGTGTAGAATCTGGCAGTTTCTCTTCTTGAACTTCATACGTTTGATGATTGCCTAGTCCTGTAATTTTTCAAGCTCTCTCTGCAGGGCCTTCCTGCCTTCCATGGAGTCAACAGCTCCTCTGAGTTTTTTATCATCTGCAAACTTGCTCAGTGTCCCTTCTGAGGATTCAGTCCTGCATCCAAGTCATTTATGAAGATATTGGAGAGCATGGAGGTGAAGACGGAGCCCTGTGGAACCCCACTAGTGACAGGTCAGCAGTCTGATGTTCCCCCATTCACTTTTACCCTCTGTACTCGACCAGTGAGCCAATTGCTCTCCCACCACATGATGTGTTTATCCAGCTGTGAGCTGGACATTTTGTCCGGAAGGATCCTGTGAGAGACATTATGAAAAGCTTTACTGAAATCCAAAAAGATTTCATCAACTGGCTTCTCTTGATCAACTAGATGGGTTACCTTGTCATATTATAACACATATTTTAGATTTTCCCTTAGCACATTTTGTGACAGCAAGCCCTAGATCTGTAGAAATGAAGAATTCTCTGAGACTTACAGTGAAGCAGGAAGACCAAGGGAATCTCTGGAGTCAACTAAAAATAGACTTTTAAAGATGACTTTCAACTCTTTTTGTCACTATCAGGAAACACAATATAGGAAGAAGAGTTGCTGCCAAAGGCTCCAAGGACACTGCAGACAGTGAGACAGCTCTGCATAACATCTCCATGTACTCATTCACATGCACTGGAATCATACACAAGACAAAATTAGGACTGCAGTTTTCTTCTGCTTCACATTGTACAAAAGGTTATGCAGATACCTGAGAAAGCAGCCAATCTTGCAAATTGTAAAGATGAAGAATTTGCTCTGTTCTCTGGTTCCTGTATTCAGTCCTAATGATTTCATTCAGATTTTAAACAAGTACAAATGTCTGTTTGGGCAGAGATCTTTGCAAACATATCTAACAATAAGAGCAGGGACCGTGTAGGTCTGTAATACTAAATGAAAAGGGATGGTATCAATTAAAGGGACAACATGGTTACACATTCTAACCGTGACTACCACCAGTATCTAAATGGCATCTGACTAATTTTCTTTCTGTGATTTTAATAAATAACCCATTCTGATTTCTGAATGTTCTGTGAGTTAAATATCTGGGTATAGTGTGTTAAATTACGTGTTTTAAGAATGAATCAAAATGACACACTTCTCTGAAATGAATCCTTTCGAAACTGAAGGTGAAAATGGCAACCATCAATGCTGACATCTGAAAAATAAATATATAAAGAAGTTAAGAGAGGCAGGGAGCCTTTTACATTTCAGAGCCTTCAAAAGTCACCTATTTGTCTCCACAGTAGATCCCATTATATCCTCAATGTTCAATCAAAATCCGTTTTGACAACACAATGTGGCTTTTAGATTGACCAGCTAATCTATTATTTGAGTATGCAAATGACTACCAGTTATGACGGTAAAGATGACAGAGATTGTGCCTTCAAAACACCATACCCTTGAGGAAAATGAATCTTAACACATAGTGAGTCTTACATATGCTGCCTGGAGAGAAACTGACAGAAAAATAAATTTATAACTGTTCCAGTGAGAAAAACATAAATGGGGGCTCAGATCTCACCTCTATGCTAGTCCTCAAATATGTACTTTGCAGCCCAGTGCTTCTTCCACAGACAAAGCTCATCTGAGCTCCCTGACAGCAAATTGTCTTTGATGCAATATCCCCAGGAGTGTCTTTTCCACCACTTCTCTTGACTGTTCCAGAGAAGAAAAGAAACATAATACTTAGCATAACTTACAATGTATCCCTCTTCCAATAGGGTTTTACCTTCCTCTTCCCACATATGGCTTTCTAGCTTCAAGTACACCTCATTCTGGGAGTGGATGATGCAGAGATGGCTGAGCTCACTGCCTGCTTCCCATTCTGACTACAGGCAGCAACAGATCCTCTTCATTCAGGACATCAGTCCAGCTTGGCAACCTGTCAGTGTCATCATTCAGCACACTACAGGTATGGCTATGAGTGGACAGCCCAGCTTAGCATTGTATTTGATGCAATGTCACCACCCTTACAAGAGGTATTCAGAGCCTCACAGAAATATAGCTTCTATTACACTAAATATTAACCAGAGCATAGTTCATCAGTTTTTGTAAAGGCAAGTTTTGCAAATATCCTTAATAGCAAAAATCGACACATAATAAAAAGTAAACAGAACTGAAATCACATGTTATTTCAGTAAAGCACTGGAGCTGCTGGCATGTAATACAGTTACAAGCACTGAAGAACGATACCAGGGTTAAGGAATAAAAAGAGTAATGATCACATTTCCTGGCTATACAGTGATCAGATGGGGAGCTACCCAACGCCTGAGAAGTCCAGTGCAATTTCCATATTTCTGTTGGCAGCAGCACACAGTGACAACTTGGGCTTCACTAGACACAGGATGTCTTCTGTCAAGTTCATTTTGTCAGAACCCAGATTTCTGAGATTGACTTATCTGCTGAACAATCTAACTTAGCAGCAAAGACTTTAGACATGCAGAGATGCAAATGTAGGCTTAGTCTCTCTTCAGGCCTGTGATGAGCAATAGACTGCAAAGGGGGAAGAAAATTCAACCTTTACTCACACCCCTGAGGATGTACCAAATCTCAAGTATGAAAAAAAATACTTAAAACTTTAAATCATTACTGGCAATATCAACTATCTTCGTCATATTGGTAAATCAATCCAAATAATAGCAGTTGAACAAAGTTACTCAGCACTTTGGAAAATATCAAACCACTTATTTGGGTGCCTAAATTTGATTTGGTCACAAATGATTCGTCTAATGGACAAAAACTAATGGGACAAGCCAGGACTCAAATCATTGCCAATGCCTGCTCTAGTTCTCATCTCTCGATTCTTTTTGCCTCTTAATATAATTGTCTGAAGTGCATGTGATAAGACAAAATAATTAGTAACAATCAGCAGTGTTTCACCTAAGCACAATATACGTTGTTGGATTGCACAGTTGTTTTAATGAAAAACTTCATGTCAAAACCCTTCCCCAATGCAAGACACAGTATCAACTGATATAAACTTTCAAAGTCCCACTCATTATATGGATTACTTAATATAGATGGCTGATAACTGTTTGAAAATTCCCTTGTTTACTAGTCTATGGAAGCCTAATTCACATGTCTAAATGTATCCCTATTAAGGAAAAGTACTTAAGCATGTGTTTAATTCCCTAAGTCCCAGGCTCAAATGCTTTCTGCAGTAGAGCTGTTGTAACTGTGATCGTATAAAGAGGCTGCTTTCCAGATCAGGGGTGTTTTTTCTGAATGAAGGCCACAGCTCATTTTAGAAATATGTGCCTGCCTTACTGCAATAAATGGTGCACTGTTATGCTCCCATACCTGGGTGAAGTGACTACTACTTCAGCAGAGCAATTTACCCACTGTGCTGATTCCTTACAGCAGGAGCTGTGACAAGGGATTGCTAGTAAATTAAAAATCTGGCTTTTTTTCTGGTCATCTGTAGTCTTAATTGCACAATTCAAAATGTGAGGGGAAAAAAGTTAATGTTTGGTAGCTCTCAGACCTCTATGAATTTCATGATTCTTGGAAGAAGTACAATTTTATGAAGCTTCACTAGTCATTGTCACTCTGAAATTAATATAAAAACATATTTTAGAACTAAATTTTCTTTTTCAGAACAAGTGTTGCATCATTTTTTAACCATAATTTATATTATTCCAGATTGCAGTTTGGGGATTTAGAAGCCAACTTTTTTTTTTAACTTACAGTAAAAATTTCTGCATTAACAGCATAGTTTCTGTTCATCAACATTCTTATTTCCATTGGGGTTTTTTTTTGGTTTTCAACTCTATAAATCCTAAATGTGCCTTTCATTTAATTTTTCCACACTTTAAGTACATCTGTTCAACATTTGGTTCATGAAATACTAGGAAGTATGCTCTGAAAAAATATTCACTTTACTTTTCAGCCTACAAAGAAAATTCAACAAATCTGTACTGAAGTTTTTCTTTTCAGTAGTTCACACTTAACCAGCTAACTCCCACACTTACTGAAAACACATCCGTGATTTAATTGACATGAGGATAATTCTATGCCAAAAATATTTACCAAAATATCACAGGATCGCTGAAGTGGAAGGGCCCACTGGAGGCCATCTAGTCCAACCTCCCTGCACAAGCAGGGTCCCCTAGAGCACATTACTCAGAATTCTGTCCAGATGGCTTTTATATATCTCCTGGGAAGGTGACTCCACATCTCTGGGCAATCTGTTCCAGTGCATGGTCACCCACACAGCAAAGAAGTTCTTCCTCTTGTTCAGGTGGAACTTCCTGTGTTCCAGTGTCTGCCCATTGCCTCTTGTCCTAATGTTTGGCAGCACCCAGAAGATCCATACCCTTGACACTCCACTCAGATACTTAGAGACACCAATAAGATTGTGTCTCAGTCTTCTGTTCCAAACCAGAATATAGATTCCAGTTGCTAACTCAGAATCATAGAAAGAATTAAAACAGTATTACAATGTCTTTATCTTATGGCAAGTCATGTCAGGTTAGAATTTATTTTAGTAGAAACTATTTTCTTTCAATACCTGTCTCATTAGCTGCCTCTTACTCTTTGTGACACCTGTAAACAACTTCTATATTGGGAGGATGGTGTTCCTACATATTAAAAAAAGATCTCGCCTTTTTTTAAATTAAAAAAAAAAAAATTAAATCACAAAATCACAGAATATGCTGAGTTGGAAGGGACCCAACTAGGATCATTGAGTCCAACTCCCAGCCCTGCACAGGACTATCCCCAAGAGTCACACCATGTGCCTGAGAGTATCACCCAAACACTTCTTGTACTCTGTCAGGCTTGGTGCTGTCATCACTTCCCTGGGGAGCCTGTTCCAGTGCCCAACCACCCTCTGGGTGAAGAACCTTTTTCTAATATCCAACCTAAACCTCCCCCAACACAACTTCAGGCCATTCCCTTGGGTCCTGTCACTGGTCACCACAGAGAAGAGATCAGTGTCTGCCCCTCTTCTTTCCCTCACAAAGAAGTTGTGACGTCTCTCTTTTAAATAGTGCTAAAGAAACATTAAACATACAGCTAAACTTACCACTGTCGTTCTCTTTCGTTAAAACCCAGAAAATAGCAGAGCAGATGTGGTAAATGCTGGTAGAAGCCTTACTAGTTTGGATGAAGAAAGCAAATTAGCACTACATATGTTGTTCACTTCGTAATATAAATCATGTCAGGTCCTGAGTCTTCTACTCCAAGTGGCACAATAAAAACCCCAAAAAACCCCCTGTACTGGTCTGTGTTCTAAATCCCAGTGAGTGTGACAGCAGTATACGTTTTAGTGGAGCTGCTTCTCCAGTTATGTGGCAGAATAACCTGGACAAGGCACTGACTTTTTGCAGGCTGATATATATATATGCAAGGTATATNGCAAGTCTGGTCAGCCAACCACTTCTTCATCTAAGCATAGCATCTTCTGGTCTCAAGCTGAGGGCCTTAGGAAAATTAAGCTGAGGGGAAGTGGAACAGTGTATCTGCTTGAAGTCTCATGCAGGTTTTCAAGGGACTGCACTTGCCCAGCTGCCAGATCTGTGCCAAAGATGACAAGTTTTGTCATGAGAGAAGTCAGACTGAGACTGCAAGGTACCAGAGAAAGCTAGAGCACCTACCCTTAAAATAACATGGAAATCCCATGTTCTTTGGAGGAACAACTATAACCTGAAGCTGCCAGCACTTGATGTTCTGCTGTCTGAAGGTACAGATCCCAATGGTGAAAAGTTTATAACCCTTTTGTGTGAAGCCTCTCTCCTGAATCATTGTTCTCCTGGATCAGTGTTTCATTTGTGGCAGACTGCAAGTAGTGGAAAATAGGCAACTATGGATTAGAAATTTTATCAAGTATCTCCATTACACTTTGCTTTGGGACAACTGGATTGATTTCCTTTACAGTCTCCTGCAGAGAGTCTCTCTCTCTTTTCAGTCACCCCTGAGCAGGTGGTTGAGGAAAGGCTAATTATTGCAAACAAATGATTATTGCAAACAAATGATGAGCATGGGATCTCATCAAGCTTGCAATAATTTTGTCTTAACTCTTTTAGTGATGGATGTATTATTTCATGGGGCTCCCTAACATAAAGAATGACTGGATTCTTTCTGAAAAACAGAATGCACAAAACAAATTCTGTTCTCCTTTCTGATCTGATACATTAAGTGTTATCCAGTGAAATGGTTCTATTACTAAGATCTAAGACATGTTCTCTGGTTATATCATTTACCACTAGGCACTGTTACTTTCTTGCTGGAAAACATGAACTTCAGCAAAAAAACCTAAAAAGAATGGCTGTATGAGTACTTAGGGAAACACCATTCCCATATTTAACAGTCCTCTATGCACTTTTCTTGGTAGGAGAAAAAGAAACCAAACCCAAGCACTTCCAGTTTTGCCATTCTAATACCCTGTAAAAGCATTTCATTTTTCCCTCCTGGATGCAAAGCTATGGTAACTGATATTTTTTTATTATTATTTTGTTGTGCATGTGTAACTGCTTGGATTAGTAACAGTGCTATTTTAAGTCTGTTAGTTAAAACTGCTATTTCCAGCATGTATCGGAAGTGGAAAGCACCAAACTGAACTTGAGTAACTATTGCAGAAGGATTATTCAGAATTCCATCAAACTGTGACTGTTGTGCAAAAGGTGTCATCAATAGTTATTTTCTTCTTTCAATTTGGCAACATTATACCCTTAACAGACTGGTAATTTCCCTGATCTCCTCCTCCATTTTTTTTTTTTTTGGTTTCTCGAGGTCCCTTATTAAAAGTATTCTATCCATTTATTAACTGGCAAAAACCAGGATTGTTTTTTGATAGAACTAGTAAAAAGTGCTGGAAGGCTGGTAATCTGAAATCCTCAAGTGAAAAAAAATTTGCAGACAGATATTGCTGTTATGGGAGATAATAAAGAGAATGGTTTAGATATGCAGTTATTTTTATTTTCATAGTATGCCTCTTGGTATCCTGAGGTACTCTGTTACTGAATTTACCCTTGGGAAGTAATGATGATGAAAAAGATTCAGACTGTTCTGGAGGCATTCTACAAAACCTCAGGACTCTATGCATCTGCCTCTTATTTGAAATATCTTTTTATTCTATCCTCAAAAAGTAACACTATGGGCACTCTCCCTCAAATAACTCATCGACTCAGCTACTTCATAAGCACAACTGGCCTTATATGCATTAAAGCCTAGAGGAAAAGTTTCTCTATATTTTCTCGTCACATCTACTGAGCATCCAATTGGACTCCTTTTGGATGTCCTTGCTTCCTACAGTAAAGCGTCAAAAATCAGCCTATTTATATTCTTAATAAATCCCAGAACTGTTTGTGCTGGCTGACATGCCACATTGTGGAAGAACAGTAAAAGCTGACACCCCCTCCCTTCCCTTTCAAAAAAAAAAAAAAATACCACCAACCAAATTTGAGCATAACTCAGATCCACAGTTGCCTGCTTGCATGAGGCCCTGTAGAAATACTGACTTGCTCTAAAAAGGGACCCATACGGGCAAACACACTGCAATCTGGAAGCTATGTAGAACTGCTGTTCTGACTGTTCTCAGAAAAAATGTGTCTGGATGGTACATTGTCCTAAGCAGTTCCTATTGAACCTCCATCTGATGAGGTTTTTGCCCCAGAATTCTTCTTTCTTTATCCGTTCCTTCCTGGTGCCACCTACAGAAGCAAGGTCACCTAGGTGGGAGGTCCATTTAATTTATCATTTAAGCATTTAGAAATGTACAGGTTCAGCTTAGATATTTGGTGAGCCAATAGTCACACCACTTTATTTGAAGTACAAACATTTTAATAGTCAATATTTAGCCCCACAAAATGTAATCCCAGTAATTTTTCAGTGTTCCTTATTGCTAATTTTCTGTTACCATTTAGCCAACAATACTAAAGGCTTCTGGATTACAAATTACCTGAAACCCACAACATTTAATGACATTAGATTAAACTTACTAATTTTTTTCCCCTAGAAAGCTAAACATAGTAAAAATTCTTTTAAAAATTTTTATTGCACATTTTATGCTTTGAGAAGCACTGAAAGTACATGGTTTCCACCAAGGACACGTGACTCAAAGGAATAAAAACTGCAGTTAGGCTTGTAAAAAGTATATTATTTTTAAAGCCCTAACCCAATGTAGCGGAAAAGTCTTGTATGTCTTTACCTCTTTTATAGGCAAATATTAAGTGCAACCCTAGCCCTTTATAACAATGTATCATCTGTTTCAAATTGGAAGGAAATCAACTCTCTAATATGGTAAAATAACATATAAGTTAATTTTCTAATTGAACTCTCTGGTCTTGGACTGCCTGCAATAAACCTTGACAATCTGAGACCCAGGAAAGCTCTGGTATTTTGGAGAGTGGGTTGAATGTTACTGATTATATATAGTTGACTATTTCCATCAGTATAAAGGAAGACCAGTTGCCTGCATACTCAACATTCAGTGCAAAAAACACCCTATTATCATTGAGAACTGAAACCCACAATATTCAGGAAATTCTGAGCCTGCTTCTCGTAGTAATTGCATCTCAGCAGCATCATCCCATGCAGTATTAAGAACTAACTAAAATCTCACCATTAGCATATGCATAGGACAGGGCTTTTCAAACTCTTGTAGCCTTTGGGTTTTTTTCCCCCCAGACAGTGTTAATGACAAACCACAGTGGAATTCAAGAGCCTGTGAGCCAGCAAGATTCTGATTGACATCCTGGAAAGGAAAAATGTCACAACACTAGTTTTAGTTCTAGTGTTATAGCTATTCAAAGCCCATTCTCCTGAGTGATGAGGACATGCATGGTACCTTTCCCTTTCCCTGACTGCTGTTTACAAATTATTATTATGAAGTATGTTCACTGCACAAAATATGCACAAACACTAGACAGCACACAGTTTAGGAAGCTTGAAGTCCCCTTTTTGGAGATGTTGACACACAATGATAAAGGTTGCAGGCACTTAGCATATCTAACAAATAGGATTGTGCTGGTCAAGGTATACAAGGAGGAAGAAAATTATATTCCTTCTTGAAAGACCGTTCTGTCTCCACTCAGTGGCAACACAAGGTGTAACCCACACGACCTCACCTGATGCTCTCCTCTGTGCACTGGAACATCTCTTCAAGATAGAACTGCCAGCAGAAACAAACCTGACAAGCTTTATCATGGAGGTCACATGGAACTCAACCTGTAACTGTTGATAAGTTTGTCAAGCATATGGAAAAATCAAGTTCAGTTAGGAGGGGAACCATACTGAAATGGTTACAGAGAAAAAATAATACAGGAAGGCATGTGTACAAGTTACTTTGTCTTATGTAAAGCTGAAGAAGAAAAAAAATAAAGAAAAAAAAAGAACAAAAAATATATTTTTCCTCTAAACAGTAGAGGAAAGACCTCTCCTCTGATAGACAGCAGTCAAGTACTGTTACCACTTATAAGTCCCCCAGTTAGCAGGAAAGGTCTCATTAATATTGTGTATATATGTATTGGCTCGCTCTGGGCTTACCATAGCCCAAATTTAGAAGAGAAGATTTTTTTTTCCCTGAGATCAGTGATCTTTGGTTACATCATGGCCAAAGCTTATTTCCAGTTTCCGTTCCAGCATCAGTCTAACAAATCCAGACTTCAATGGTGGGTTTAAACAAGATTCAAGCATGAGAAGAATGCCTTTATTAAAATATGAATATGTAGGCTTGTACTCTGTGCAACTTGTTTTTCTAAAATAAAGCTTACTTCTTTTCTATAAAAATGAAACAGTCCCAGATTTAGTCAAAAAAAAGAAAAAGAAAAAGAAAAAGAAAAAGAAAAAGAAAAAGAAAAAGAAAAAGAAAAAAAGAAAAAGAAAAAGAAAAAGAAAAAGAAAAAGAAAAAGAAAGAAAAAGAAAAAGAAAAAGAAAAAGAAAAAGAAAAAGAAAAAGAAAAAGAAAAAGAAAAAGAAAAAGAAAAAGAAAAAGAAAAAGAAAAAGAAAAAGAAAAAGAAAAAGAAAAAGAAAAAGAAAAAGAAAAAGAAAAAGAAAAAGAAAAAGAAAAAGAAAAAGAAAAAGAAAAAGAAAAAGAAAAAGAAAAAGAAAAAGAAAAAGAAAAAGAAAAAGAAAAAGAAAAAGAAAAAGAAAAAGAAAAAGAAAAAGAAAAAGAAAAAGAAAAAGAAAAAGAAAAAGAAAAAGAAAAAGAAAAAGAAAAAGAAAAAGAAAAAGAAAAAGAAAAAGAAAAAGAAAAAGAAAAAGAAAAAGAAAAAGAAAAAGAAAAAGAAAAAGAAAAAGAAAAAGAAAAAGAAAAAGAAAAAGAAAAAGAAAAAGAAAAAGAANGGGAAGGAAAGGAAAGGAAAGGAAAGGAAAGGAAAGGAAAGGAAAGGAAAGGAAAGGAAAGGAAAGGAAAGGAAAGGAAAGGAAAGGAAAGGAAAGGAAATTTTTTTTTTTATACAGCTAGTAATCTGCTTCAGTCTTCTGAAGTGCCAACTGTAGTACAAAACCATTATCTACATTTTGCAAAATATTTAGACAAAATTTATTTCTTCATCCAAATGAGAAAAAAAAAAAAAGTGTTGTTTTGGTTTGCTTTCAGGGGGGTTTTTTGCACTTAAAAATATAGTCTTCTTGCTAAGTTCTTTTTTAGGAATAGTTCTCCTAAAGCCATCCTAATTTCTTTCATAGCTGTGTAATAATAAAGTATGGCTTCAGTTGTACAGGCAAGTAGAAATATCCTTTCAAAGTTCACAGATTCACATATGCTAGTTGGAAGGGACCCACTGAATTCAACTCTTTAGTGAATGGCCAATACTCTGAAAGAAATTGAGCCTTTCTTATCACATTATCATGCTGAACTCAACTAACCCATAAGTTTACAAAGTAGGCAGAAAAACTGATAGTCAAGACAGTCCAGGCTAAGGCTCAAAATATATGGATGACAATTAATCCATGGTGGCAGTTTCGGAAATAAAGTGTGTGGGACAGACTTGGATGTAGGACTGAAGGGATACTAAGTAAATTTGCAGATGACACAAAACTAGGAGGAGCTGTTGGCTCCCCTGAAAACAGGGAGGTCCTGCAAAGACACCTCAACAAGTTGGACTGGGTAATCACCAACCATATGAAGTTCAACAAGGCAAAGTTCAAGATTCTGCACCTGGGGTGGGGTAACCCCAGATGTACAGACAGACTGGGGCATGAGATGCTGGAAAGCAGTGCCATGGAAAGGGAACTGGGGGTCCTGGTCGATGGCGAGTTGAATATCAGTCAGCAGTGCCCTGGCAGCCAGGAGAGCCAACTGCATTGTTGTTGCTGTCTTTAGTAAAAAAATTAGGGAAATGTAGACAATGACTGACAATCCAGTATTCTCAGCAATCAACACAAGCATCACCCCTATTTTTCAGAAGAGTGAACAAGTCTGGGCTCAGGGGGTGCTCAAAATGAAGGATCTTTTTGCATCTAGCAGTCATCAAAACACCCCTAAGAAAGCTGTAGAACTAAATTTATCTGAAACAAGAATTATACAAAGATAGGGAACTTCTGTAAAACTGTCTAGTTGAAAGAAGGAAGAAAGGAAAGTGTTCTATGGCCTAATGTACTGACCAGCTGACAAATAAACTTCTTTCTAATTAATCATTCTAGTCTGGGAGGTCATTTATCTCTGCATAAGTTAATTTTTTTCTTTTTAATGGGAGAAACCAAATCTGATCCTGTAAAACTCATGGATGCAAATGCAGATGAAGTTAGGTTGTGCCAAACTGTAAGGACAACTGTAGGTGCAGAGCCAACTGTAATGCACACGAGTCATGACCTTCAGCAGAGAAATGCTGCAGTTCAAGAGATCAACTAGAGTTTAAAATTTTATTGCATGAGATTTTCTTTAAAAGCCCTGTTTGACTTTATGATTCCTCTTCAGCGACAAGCTTAATATCTATACTAAGACTGCTGTAGCAAAAACCATATACAGAAAAGTGAATTTTGAATGTGCTTTCAATGAAAAGCAATTTACAAGGCATCTTGGGGCGAATCTTCAGTGAGCTGTACAGGGTATTAGCCACCTGACTTGCATTAGCATCAATAAGAAAGGGCAGTTAAATCTCTGCACACTGAGCTAAAGATCTCTCTGCTTGTATTGAATCATCACATTTTAAATATGACTTCATAACAGAAAATAAATGTTGTTACTGGAAATATGAAAGTGTACAGTGCTTGCAAGTGATCTGAACTGAGAGGATCTTGTGTATTAGATACATATGGATAAAGAGGTGTGCTTAGATGAATGTACAAGAGTGACAGGCCCAAATATCTGTCAGCAGTAAACTCCACTGTTTGCATGCTCTGTTAGAATATTCATACAAATAATTTTTGACCATGCAGCAGACCCCAGACTTGGCTGAAACTGCCCCTGGTTGTTGCTGCTGGTATTTTGCAATGACACCTCATTTATTCTAGAAGAGCATGACTGCACTGTCTGCAACCCAAAGCCATGTTCTGGCTACTCTCTTATAAGCTACACCATGCACAAAATTTGAAAAAGACAGGTATTTAAAAATAAATAAATAAAATGTGGAGAGCTCACATCTTCTGACGTTGCCATTTTTTGTCACATTTTAATAGACAATTAGAATTTATAAAATCAGTATTTAAAAGCCCATCTATAACCAAACTTTAGAGTGAGAACCACTGCACTGATTTTTTGGTAGAAAGTTAGGTTTGACTTTCAGCAACTAGAGGAAGTGGGCAAATATATTACTCCAACATCATACATTTCCTCCTGGATTAGATATTCTCTAGAGCCAAGATGGTCAAGCAGACAGGCTTGAACTTCTATACATGTATTTACCACTGAACTCACCCCAACTCACCACTCAAGTAAAATACAGGACTAATGATTCTCCCTTTTTAACAGTGTTCAATATATGCAAAATATTGAGGTTAGATCATTCCAAGCAGTTTATGACTTCCTGATTTGATAGATCACTTCACTCATGATTAGGACATTTTGGACTGAAATCAAATCAGTGTATTGAAGGAATTGTTAGCACACTATTCATGGCAAGGAAGCCAGGCTTTTTAAAACACCCTCAGTTAGTAGCTCTCATTATCAAAAATATCTTCATGTCTTTCTGTCACAGCCTTTAACTATTTGCCGAGACTTCAAAGGACAAAGATGTACAACAGAATCAAGGAGAATGAAATTACTATTAAGTTCAGATTTTTCGTTTGGTTTATGTTTACTTGTCTTTTTAGTTTGGAATAGGAAATTAATTCTGAATGTCTTTGTGGTCAATTCACATAATTACTGCTCATTTGTATGGAGGAATGGGACAGATCTGGAATATCCCAGTCAAGGCTATAAGAAGATGGAAAAGGTTTGATAAGAATGCATGATGACAGTATATGGAGAAGAACAACTCTGATGACCACAAAGCACAGTTGATGGAGTTGATACAAGACAAAATGCTTAAGAAAACTGAAACCAGCTCATGAGAAAACTGTTCTTCTATCACTCTCCACATCACAGGCATTCTGCAACCTGACTAATCTGCCTACCTATAATAATGAATTAATCATATTTCTACTTCCTTCCAATAATGTGTGTTGCATGCAGCTGTAAATTGGAAGGAAAAAAAAGGAAAAGCTTCATCCCAAACCTCCCTACTTGTGCTATACGAAGAGCCAAAGTAGTTCTTCCATATCTGCTGTTGCATATTCATATTATGATAAATATGTGAACATTTATGTATACTATAGCAATGTAAAAGCCCTCATCTTCTTGCTTCTCACCACTTTAAAATGAGAAATATCCTCACCTGTAGGCTGAGAGATGTGGTACCCTGCTGAGATTAATTCAACCCAATAAAGGGCCAAGGTAGAGGTACATGGAACAGTCCTTATACACTACCCATTATTCAACGCTAACTCAAAATAAGCATTTTTTCCTCCTTTCAGTGCTGTGAGAGGGAATGAGGGGATTCTTCAAACAAAACAAGGCAAAACTGAAGAAAAGTTCAAGGACACTTGTTTTATCCAATGTGCTGGTTTTGGCTGGGGTAGAGAATTTCCTTCACAGTGGCTAGTATGGGGCTATGTTGTGACATTGTGCTGAAAACGTGTTGAAAATATTAGGAAGTTCCAGCATGTTGCTCCCAAAGCATTTTACTAACTCAAAGGCCCTACAACCTTGCTCTCTTCAGCAGTTTTTGATGTTCAGCAGATCTTTTAATGTCTCCTGAGGTTTGAGTACAGCACCCCACAGTGGATGGCTGCAATGGAACCAGGTGACAAACTGAAGATATACAGTCTGTTTTCCACTCAGTGTTGCTTCTTGCATCTACACTGTGCCCTCAAGTAGATAAAAAACTTTTCTGGTTATGTTTTGTTTCTGTTTAAACATGACAGCCATGCATCGTGTGACTGCTGTACCTCTCAATAAGGGGAAGTTTAAGTAGCCTGTTTATGCTCTGATCATGCTGAGGGCCTAGAGGTCAGAGTGAAACAAGAACTTGGAGGCACTGTGCACCTTCTGCCTGAAAAACAGCTCCACAAGTGGATCATGCGGCTTGCTCAATACTAAGAAATGCCGACACACCACCTTGTAACACTGAACATATGTATATAAATAAGTCATTAAAAGGGGTTATCTAAACAATGACATCATATTAACTATACTCTGCTTCCATTGATTTGATGAAGATTATAAATTAATCATCACTGCACAGTACTATTACATTTATCATGTTACCCAAATGGCCACTTATTACTGAATATATGTTTATTTTTTTTAACTGAACATGCATACCTGTTTCTCCTATCAAGATATTCAACTGGTGAGTAATTAAAATTAACAACCAATTATCAGAATTATTTTTGGGAACACCACAACTATATCTTTGTAATGGTTTTAATGAAAGCAACAGCTGCTTTCTGGCTCCGTGTCACACAGAGATTACTACAGTACAGCTAGAACCAAGTGTGATGCCATATCCCAGTCAAGCCCCCAAGATGTAAAATGTTACAATCGACTAAAAATAAAGTGACTCTAAATAATCACCTAGTAAATAACTGTGAAGTCCCAGTGCAACATTTACTGCAATATACCAGATCTGGCATATCAGACTTCAAATAGTAATAATTTTACCAAAACAAAAGCACTTTATTACTTCTTGTAGATGTGGGGATTTTTCCTCTTCCCTATGGCTTTAAGTCAACTTAAGTCTCTTACACAACAAAAATAAGTCCTTGCATTATTCATTCTACTAAAATAAATAATAGCTAATTAAGTGACAGTAAGATGTAGTACTAAATTCCTACTGTGAATGAATATCCCATATGGCATCAGGTTCTTTGTCAAACTCAAGTAAAGCTAGATAGAAAGCTTCTGCATAGCACAGCTGTTAGCACCCTGAAAGAGCAGTTCACGCAGATCAAGAATGCCAAGTGGCAGCCCAGTGGTGAGAGGTGGCCCACAACCCCACTGTATCCAGCCTCAACCAGGCCAGACACATGGCAAGCCTGGCTGCTTGTTGCTATTTGGAGAGGGATAGGAAAGGGAAAGAGGGTGTAGATAGAGTCTGGAAGGTTTCTAAAAATCAAGTGCATAAACGTGGCTGTATCTGGTCTGCCCAAAATACCTCCTTGGGAATACAGTGGCCCCTATACAAAGCTGGCTATCCCTGCTGTACATAGCCAGTGATGGGTCAGCCAAAAGGCTGTGGGATTTGTGGCAGTATACCAGAAGTTTTCAGGACTCTACAAGACCAATTGTAGTGTGCTCCGTTACTGCCTTGTGGCCAATCCAAAGGGGTTTGGGTGTAGAAAATTCCAGCCTAAATTTGGGGATGTGGGAATTCACCCACCATTACTTAGCTGTCTGCACAAACGCTCTGCAAAAAATAACAATCCTCAAACTTTGTTAAAAAGTGTCTCAGGGCTTACTACAGGAAAAACTCTATGCACCATTAGCAGACCCAACCCAACACGCATTTCTGCACTTCACAAAAGCCAGTTAAATAGATGACTATCAGACTAAGGCAGCAGTCTGCTGGCAGAGGGGAGCAGATTACCCCTTTATATGGTGTTTGCCGAGCCAAACCCAAATCCTCCAGAGAACAGAGATTGGGACTAGGGTCGACGGGTTAGGTAAAGTGCTTATTTTAACCAAATATAAGCTAGTGTGCTAACAGAAACCACCTAAATTTCCCTACAAGGGTGGGAAAAGCACATATGTTATTTATTTTCAAGTTCCACTCTGTAATAATCATTTATCTTCCCGATTTATGTGCACGTATAAATTCATATGCAGATTTAACATATCTAATACTTAAGGATGAAGACGGGAAGGCAGGGAGGTTAAGAAAGACATACACTACAGCTTAGGTATATGAAACACAAGGTCAGAAGAGTGTACAAGAATGAGATGGCAAGAAGCCAGAAGTTAGGACACAGCAGAGTAGTGGCAACCAGAATATGAACAAGAAGGTACAGTAACCAAAAAAAAAAATCACACACCAAGAAACAGAACTGTGAGGACAAAAGGAGAGAAAGGGAAATACAAAGGGAAATGCAAATTACCTGTCAGGGTTCCTTTACATAGTCGAAGTGCGGGCTACCACTTATGGGTTATCCCTCAGCCAAGCCCCACATCCTCACCGTTATGACTGGGATCTCTAGATTCCAGACTATTCATGAATAATGGGAAAGACCTATAATATTGCTTAATAAAAGAGGCAAAGTGTCCACACTGTCTTCTTTCACGTGATGTCGGAATTATAACTGGCAGTAGATCCTTAATTGAGCAGGGGTTTTTTTCTTCTGTTTTTAGCTAGCAGAAATATTATGAAGCAATCAAAAACAATGTTTAATTTAGGCATTCTCAGTTGATAAAAGAGGCAAATTAATGGCACTGAAAATGTCAAAGCTTCAAATCCTAACCATGACAACCAAGCCCGGTACTTTTTTAGTTTATTTTGAGACAAGTGCATGTGCTGAAACACTGTACGCTGACTTGGCTATTAATTTTTGTTATATGGACTTGCAGTTTCTTCTGTAATGTCATCAAATATGCCCTTTTTTATGAATCNAATGTTTAATTTAGGCATTCTCAGTTGATAAAAGAGGCAAATTAATGGCACTGAAAATGTCAAAGCTTCAAATCCTAACCAGGACAACCAAGCCCAGTACTTTTTTAGTTTATTTTGAGACAAGTGCATGTGCTGAAACACTGTACTCTGACTTGGCTATTAATTTTTGTTACATGGACTTGCAGTTTCTTCTGCAATGTCATCAAATATGCCCTTTTGTGATACTTCTTTATGTCTCTGCTTGACAGTGCACAGCACCTCTACTGTTTACAACTTCCAGCCTCACTCTCTGTCCCAAGAAGGTGAAAGTGTCACCAGTCTGATGCTGTGTTAGCTTACTTTTTTAATCACACACACACACAGCAGAAATGTCAATAAGGAATACAGAACCAAGATACAGTTAAAAACCACCATGAAATACAAGTATACCATACATATATTAGTGTCTATTACTTTTCTGTTTAGAGAGTATACTTCACATTTACTTGAAGTCATAAAAGGCATGTATCTGCATTGTAAGGGAAATACTATAATCTGCCCGCTGGGCCAATCCTGAGTTTCTTTTTAGCAAAGGCAACAAAAGCAGAAATCCTTCATCTCATGTAGTCAGTCCTACTGAAATCAATAAGACAGTCAGCATGGGCAAGAACTGGCCAGAGTTGACCCCACTGTGACTTGTCTGAGATGGTGATACATATGTGGTAGCTAGCTCACTAATATATTTTGTGAGATAAAGATTATTAAAACTCACATCTGAGGTTTTTCAATTTTCTTTGTGGGTTTCAGCCCCTATTTACACCAGTGAAAATCAGATTAACACCAGTTTATAGAGTTGAAAATATTCAACTCCTATAGGTAAAAGAAACTATAATATGATAAAAAAAGGTCAAAGTGATAATCCTCTGTAGAAAAGAAGAATGCAAACAAATATCAACTAATCAAGGAACACATGCTGTTTTTCAAAATGCTAATATAAAGATTAATAGCTCTTCTTTGACATCCAAGAACTTTTGGAAACTCTTCATGTTAAAACACTTTGTAAATCACTTTTAGAGAAAGAGCATTCAGGGAGCTCCATTTAATCAAATTAACTACAAGGGAACCTTGATAACATTAAATAAAACTTCATGTGTTTAGAATTCTCATCACTGTTCCTAGGATATGCAATTGTTTATGTTGCTTTGCACCATTTTGTGTTTCTGTGGAGCCTTGAGAGGGAATCAGAAATGGTCAAGAAAGCCGTTCATTCCCCTTGTGTATGCTCGTCTTGGACCCAGTCCTGGTCACAGCGAAGTCAAGTGATTCCCAATGAATCCCTGGCAAAATTCCCAGACACTGTACTAGGAGTAAGAACAGACACATAAAACCTGATCCAAACCCCACTGAAGTTGATGTAGGACTTTAATTTCTTTCTAATAGGCTTTGGATCAGGCCCCATCCACAAAAACTTGTTTAGAGCTGCCATTTTAAACAAGGTGTGAGGAGGCACAGGGCAGATTTCAGTCCTGCTTCATGCTACTGACTGACAGAGGTTTCTGGGGAGGTCACCCACTACAAACTGTAGGTGCAGCCTGAGTGCCTGGCCTTGTGTTGGGGAGCCATAACTGATGTTTTTGTCTAAAACCAAACATACAAACAACAACTGCAAGGCAGCACAGTATGGAAGTGAGCTAAACCCAGATGAGGCACAGGGTAAAACCCAGAGCCCACAAGGGGAGGGCTGCCGTTTTCTCCTCTCAGTTCTGCTACTCTGGGCATGTTCCAGCATCAGGAGCAATGCAAACAGACATAGGAGGCTGTCCAAACTCTATCCCAACCTCTCTAGCATAATTTGCTGGAAGAGGCTGTCACAACATTCTCCCAAGGTCTATGCAAGAGTTAGCCAGAGAAACCTCAGAAAAGGACCTGCTGGCTGCCTGCAGTCCCTGCTGCTGGGATGTTAATTATTCATCTCATAACCAACTCAGTATCTGCTACATACTACCTCTACTTTATTTCTCATTACTTCAGGATTCATTTTGTAAATGACATCAAAATTTAAATTGACATCATATTTGAGAATATAGTTAACACAAAAAGCTTGCAAGTTATTGAACCCCAGTTATTTTTAAGAATTACAGAGCTGTGGAGTCGTCAGCTTCCATAAATTTTGCCCCTGGCTTGTCATAAAGTGTGAGTAGGTCTTTGCCCTCCCCATGGCTCCATTTTTCTAGTTGTAAAATAGACATGTTATTATTGAGCATATAGCGGAATTTTCAAGTGTCCTGCATATTGTTTCAAGCTCTATTTAAAAACACTAGGTTTCATTCTGTTGACCTAGATCTGGACTGGGATTCTGAAGTCCTGGGACGTGTTCATCTCTAGAGTTCTTTTTGGCTTTGGCCAGGACAAAAAGTTCAGGACACAGAATTAAAAGTTCTAGGTTGTTGGCATCCTGCAAGAGTACATGGAAAAACACAAACAGAAACTCAGAAGGCGGAAAGGTGACAACAATATTTTACCCCATCTGCAAATCCCACAACTGACATTAAAATATGCAGTGATGTATTCTTTACCAGTAGACACATAATCATTTTGGGGTCTGATGTTTCTCCCACTGAAATACAAGAGAGAAATTATATATCATACACAGTGAAGATTTTGACATTTGATTCCTCCCACATATTTGAATGGGAGGAAGGCATTAAATGCCAAAACCAAAAATGAGCATGCAGGACCTATCCTTCAAAACTGTAATTCATTCCAAGGCACAGCACTCACTTTACTCTTAGGCTGACCTCCATCCCACACAATACAAATCTAGTGGTTGTTTTTCAATTAACAAGGTAATTTTTGCTATTTCTAATGGAGCATAGAAGACTGATATTCTAGCACAGCTTCTGCAAGTGTATATAGGTTAAAAAAAGATCCATTATTTCAATTTCCTCCCAACTCTAATAATTTGTTGAACTTTCTCTTATAAGAAGAATTCCTCTTTTCAGGCTGCTATCACAGACAAGCTGAAATCGCTGTAGAACCCTGCATTAGAGATTAGCAGCTATTAACATGGACCTCTACCATATCTCCAGCCACATGAGCACAAAATTGTGCATATGAGAGATCGTATGTATTTTATGCCCTGTGTCTGTATTATATAGGTAGAAATGTTCTTGTTTGCACTATGTATATTCCCATCTTAAGCTAAAATCTGTCACGGCCCCTTTACCACTTACAGAAAAGTTAAAAGTAAAACAAAAATAATGCACTCCCAATATGCTTCTGTAATGAATTTGTGTGTTTGCTGAGGCTGGAAAAACAGCACTCTGAAAAGTAAGCACATGAACAGGAACAAGGAATTGATAATTTTGTCAGTTACTACTCCCCTGTCTTATGGGATATTCCCCTTTTCTCTTCCAGCTTTGGAATCATGTAGTAAATGGAGAACATGCCAGATATTTCATCCATTTTGTTCTTATTGCATCAGCTCTCAAAAGCTACTCAAAACTGGCCCATCAAGATTTAATCAAGAGATCTCCAAGACTAGCAGAAAGTGACAACCATGTAGTAGAGGGTATCTATTGACAGAGCTGGGTCAGCCCTGATATATAACTGCTGTGGCACTGTGTTTTAACACTGTCTTGTCAACCAAACTTTAGTCCATATTAGACCTCGAAAAACTCTCAAAACACACTATTATTGCAAATTCTGAGTATAAAAATTGAGCATAACTCAATGCACCCATTCCAACAACAGTACTTTTGTCATTGAAAGGATCTTATGAAAGAAACAGTTTTGATGCATCAGCAACACCTACTGTCCTTTCTGAAGCTTGAGCAGAATCTGACTGAAAAACCCCCTGACAGGCACAGTGTAATGCCTTGATTTGATGTCATATATAGAAATGAAGGAGTTTTGAGTCCTGCTGACCTACAGAGGAAATGTTCAATATTTCTTAAACCAGCTCAGACTGACATTGTGACCTAAATATCAAATAAGATAATAAATCTAAGATCTAAGATAACTGAATTTTAAAATTTAGCTAAAACTTAAAAAAATGGTCTACACTCACTCAGATGAAATATTTATTGTTGTCCTGTTGAATTATTATTGGGATGACATATTGTTGAACTGTTTGTCTCACCTGAAATGGTGAGTTAAGGCACAGAGTGAAATTTCCCCTCCAAGTGTCAAAATATATTTGTGCTTGGACTGTTTGCCTTGCAAGTTAGAGTTCTGTCCTCCAAGGAGCTTTTAAAATCTAACGAGGTTCTCAAGTACAGATGTTTAGAAAGGGATCACCACACCAGCATATGTATTTATACAAACACATTTTAGCATTTGGCATTTGGCTTTGTCTGTTCCACATCACAAGTTGGTGAATTTCTCCACCACAGGGATAGAATATCTCTCATGAGTAACCTGAACCTCACTGAAGTGGTTTGGGACAGAACAAATTAAATGAACAAGCACTGCTACAAGCATGCTTTTTTCAGTCAGATCATACCCATTTCTGGAGCTCCCCTATCTCAGAAGAGAAAGATGTGGATTTGGACCATTGCAAAATTTGGAAGAATCTCTCAGAACATGAGTTGAGTTCTGTAACCACAACCAACATCCTTTAAGCTTGTTTTTAGGAGCAACTACTGGAGATGTCTCACTAAAAGAACATGTGTTCTTGTCTGAAACCAGTATTAGATTTCCAGCACATGCAACATGCATGTACGTGCAACAATAAAATGCAGCTATAGGAAGTCATGTCAATAAATTAGTGTAAAAATAACCATTTTGAGGATGCACATATGCAGATCAATTCTCAGAGGAGGTAAAGTTTGCCATTATTAATTCTGTCCTTTCACTTCCAACTGTCTGGATATAAGAAAAGCTCAAAAAATGGCTAATCTGACCAGATGTATGCATCCTAAATCACTAATTTTTTTTTTATTTGAAGCTCTCCTCTTCTCTTCCAGACTTACATACAGAACAAAACTTTATAAGCTGATTTAGAGCAAACAGGTAGAACTGGGGACACAAACAAGGGGGGGGGGGATTTTTAAAAAAGCACCGTAAAGCTCTACAGGCAGTTAAACGTAAAGATATACAACAAATCTGTGACATTGATGGAAATGTACACAGACCAAAGGGCTACAAACAAAATAATGACTGAAAAATGACACAGTGCTAACATCCAACTGCATTTGTATGGTACTGATAATGAAAGCACAAAACACTCCAGGTATTCCCATTTTTGCTCTTTCTTGATGAAAGGTGATGTAGGCATTCTGCCTTCCACCAGGAGATATTTGTCATGGAGAAATTAAGATTTTTTTTTTTCCAGAACACCCTTGATTTCCCACTTCCCCAATCACTTTCTCATAGCTCAGGTATAAAACTTCTGGTAGCAGAAATAAAACATTCAATACACAGACGTTCAAATAAAACTCTACAAACTACATTCTATGAACGCACAAGAGAATTCTTCATCAGATTGAAGCCATCTTTCTGTCCGCCACAAGACACACAAATTCAAAGAATAGATTACTATTTCTGCTTATATTAGTCATGTATATGAGACATCATGAGAGAAGACATGATCAAGAGGTGCTGCAAGCCCACACCTAAGGCACCTCAGATACCACTAGGGGAACACATACAGTTCCGTCAGACACTGAGTCTGAAAAGAGCAGGAGCATTTCAAAAATAAATTTCTTCATTGTATTTAGTCTGTAAGAAATTTAGATCACTTGATAAAGTTAAATAGCAATAATAATTACTAGTTATTTTTACCAGTTGACTTAATCTAGGCATGTATTTTTGTTTTCCTTCATAAACAACTTAGGTTTACGATTCTCATGTATAATGTTTACAATGTTTATAACCTATTTTCTCAAGAGCAAGGAATAAAATGTTAACCAAGTAATCTCCTTACTTTTATAGAGAAGGTCAGCAGTATTCTACCTACTTTTTAATCATGAGTTACAAAGTTAGATCACAGGCTAAAATGCAAGTTACTATGAAGTTTGCTGCAGTTTAATTGCTGCAGTTTAATTAATTCTTTAGGGATTTCTCTGGCATGAGGAAGTCTCCCAATGAAATGGGGTAGATCTGCTGCTCATGCTGCACAGGACACGGTAATGGCATGAGCAGGGTCAGCAAGCTGTAACATTTGGCCAAATCCCAACTGTTGTGTCTCCTGCCCTGGATCAAGAACCTAGCTGTTCTGGAGCACAGCTTACAGCCAGCCTTGCAAGATCCCATGCATTTCAGAGTTGCCTTGTAGTCAGCCCAGAGGGCTTATGCCATTTACAACCCTTTTGCTCATGGCTGTTGTTTACTCTGTGAGGAGAGAGGGGATGGGGAAAACGCTCATCACCAATGTTGGTCAATGTTGATCAACTGCAGTACGAGTCCTCTTATATAGAAAATATACACTTGATTTTGGGGCAGAGCCTCCACACTATTCCAAGTATTACTAGATTAAAACTCAACATTGCAAATAGTTACTTTGAGGTTACTATAATTTTCAGCTCAGCTCAACACCTGCCATGAAGTGGTTATCCACTTCCCATGGTGAAGAACTACAACCTTGTAATTTATTTTGATAGGGAGAAAGTGACAAGCCAAAACAGATTCCATCAAATTAAGGAAATTATAATGTGCAATACTCTCATTTAAAGTGCTGTTAGTGATTACAAGCACATTTGATAACTATGCACTGGAAGACCTCTCAGTGGTATGCTGACAATACTGAAAGAAAAACTATCTTCTTTGCAAATGCAAATATAAGCATATGCACCGCAAGAACCAGTAAAAATATCACACCCAGACAGAGATCATGAAGTTGCCAAACTCACTATTTGTTGCACTGCCAGGCTAGGGCAGATCAATCTTCTGTCTCCATTCCAAGTGATAAATCCTTCAGATCCAGTCCATCTCTTAAACTACTCATTGGAAACAGTTCAAAAAAAGAAATAGTTGCAAGCTCTCACTGGATTTGTATGCTTCTGTTCCCCTTTAGTCTTCCAATCTCTTCTATATCCTGTACACTGTCCCTCGCCTAGAAGTGCAAAATATAAGTCAGAGGGCCAACCTACTCTTTCCTTGTCATCTCACACCTGCTCAGATGCCTTCTTGGTAAAATCTAAAGTTGTTTTCCCCCTTCTTCAGGAAGGATTTTAAATAAGATGTCAGAGGGGAAACTGACCTCTAATTTACAAAACTATCAGTCTACTGCTGGTGAGGTAACTGAGGTTTAATCAGGTTTTGCGGTGTCTTAATTCTTAAGAACCCCTTGGATCTGGTATTAAAAATCCCTCTAAATATTTTTATTTTCCAAGGTAAACCATGTTTCTATCTGTAATGAATAGAGGAAAACACTCACTCAGAAGACACCACGATGGAGAAATAGTACTTAGCACTTGGTATCTATGGGTATCATACTGAATGATTTCCATTTTACAGAGGAAAACATATCTGGTCTAGCTGAGATGGTAGGCATTGAAAGTTTCTAATAGCAGAATTATGAATAAAGTATCTTCTGTTACTTCCATACTAGTTTCCTATCCACTGTACTACTTATTCTCAGTTTGTGATGAAAATACTACCAATGTTTTTCATAAAAAGTCTCTGGCTAACCTATCTTGATGAGTCTTTAGCCTGGAACACTGTCCTTTGGGCCTTATGAGTATTTTGAACACTTCATTATTGCTAGTGGGTTCCACTTTGTATCTGCCAGGTATGGGTTCAACCCTGCTGAAATGGGTTAAGAAGGACCTAGTCCTTGCAAGTGCAGTCTGTAAGTCAAGTATCATTAACCACAGCATGACCTTCCATAGATTTTTTTCTTTACAAAACACTTTTCCATATCAAAGATGATTGTCTTATGTGGAACTCCACCATTTGAATGTCTCACATGCACAACCATGAGTTATCAGAAAGAACCAGGGTTTCCAAAATGGGTCAGAAGGACTTTGTTATTTTAAATTCCTGTCTTCACAACTTATGCTGCAACAAAAGTAGAAAGACTGCCAGGAAGATGTTGCAAAAATGTGATGGTATACAAACAACAATGTTTTTTCAAGTTTTTTATTCCAAAAATAAACACGAAATGTATCTTGTATAATTTCAAAAAAATCTTAGAATGTCAGTTGTACAAATTGACATTTAGTTTTAATCCAACCTTAGATGGTTTTCATCCTCAGCTAGAATGCCCAATAGCTGTCATTGGCTTTATTTTTGGGCCAATTCCTCTTAGCAAGAGGAATTGGCCACTCATAGATAGAGTTTACATCTAGTGTTGACTTGGAAAGATGGGGAGATATCTCTTGGCTGCTCTTCTCTCTTCTTAATCCAGGGCCAAGAGTCATTTGGCAATGCAGATTGGAAGAGTATTGCTTCCAGTTTCCATGGTCTCCTTGCAGAGGTGAAAATCAGACTATAATCCCAAGACCTTCTTTCTCCAAAAATGTTCTCTGATTTTTTTTCTATGACAGCTGTATTTCTACTTTGTGCTGGTCCAAAAGTGATTTTAAAAATGCAAATTAAATTTATTGGGATTAATAGACCAATTCTAAACTAGTATCCAGACATTATTCAAATGTCCAGTGGTTTTTAAGACCACTTAGAATGGAGACTGAGAAAAGAACAGCAAAAATATGCAGAAATAGGAAAGATGCAAATTAATAGACATAATACATTTAATTTTTTTTTTTAAATTTCATAGTCACCTGACATCCATCTAGCCAATACCAAAATTTTCAGCATGCAACTAAAAAGATTGTGAAGCTGAAATGGAAACTGCTTCTGTTCCTAAGACAGCTACTTCAAAGAGACTGATATTAGAAAGAATGACTCCACAGCACCTAATGTCCCAGCTCTTAGTGCTCAACATGAATTCTACTTACTCCTTAACTACAACGTGTCTGGTGACTGAACAGTTTTCCCAGTGATCAGTCAGCCAAAGCATTAAACCGTCATAAGCAATATGGCCATAATCAGTCCCTGTTTCAGTGTTTTTTTCTGATGTCAGAATAATTTAGATGCCCGGATATCTGAAGCAGCTGTGCCAATGAATACGTGAGCAGAGAAAAACACAGCTGCTTTCCAATTCAAGAACAGTGTTCTGGGTTTTCTTAAACATCTGGTTATTCAGATGTTCCTTTAAGGCCAAGTGTGATAGGTATCAATAAACTTTTATCTTGCCTTTATGCTGGTGGAGATAAGCTCCACACAACTGAGAGAGCCTAATGTTGACCCTAGGCAAGCTTAATTCCATGTCAAAGACGCACTTACAAAGAATATTACTGCTCATTTAAAAACTGTTGTACTAATGTAATTATTTCAGTGTAGAAGCACAGCTTTTACCTGAAAGGGTATGCCATTAAAAATTCTAACATGAATACAGATACATTGTTTAAACTTATTCCATCAACAACCATACTAACTGCAGTGATTTTAGTAGTAGAAGCACCTTTCTGTCAATAAAACTGCACCTGTACAAGATGGGAAGGACCACTTTAGCTGAACAAGTCAGAGCAAGACAGAGAATTTTAAGGAGAGAAAGCTCCCATGGGATTGCTAATGATCCCCTCCTATGTGATTCTGTCCCATAATCACTAGCCCTTTGGACCAGAGATTAATGGCCTATCTTCACTTATCACCTTGCAAAACAACCCCATCCAGTGATGTAAGCAGGAAATATTACCAGATCTAGCAGAAAGTTTCTCATTAATTCACAAAGGTTTTGGGTCAGACCTCCACATCATCCTTTGAATCAGGCTAAAGGAGCCTCAAGAGAGTAAGTTTCATTGTGAAGAGGCTGTCACTATAACATTAGGGCCAACTGCAAGAAAAATACAGTATGTTCTAAAAATGTGCATGATAAACACAGTATAAAACCAATCAAAAAGTAATATTAAACAAATAAGACCTAATAACTGATGTAAATGAAGCCTGAGACTTTCAACATAATGACAGGAAGCTCCAAATAAAGGGTGCTGGGTTCATGCCCTTCGAAATCATTGCAGTTTCCACAAAAAAATATCAACCTCCTTGAGGTTCTTAGGTTAGGGAGATTTATAGTGATAACAACAGCAGTAGTTTATTTGAGACAGTTAATCAAAATTCTAGCACTTATAAGCCCTCTGTGAATGCCACAGATTTAAGAAGTTGAATAAGTATTCAAAAGTAAGCTTGCAATCTACACAAGTACAGTAAATTTCAGTTATGTGTTTCATTATACTTGTGCCTTACAGCTTTTAAGGGGTTTACAACTTGGCTGTAATTATACACTATGGGGTAAAACTTGGCATAAAAAGAACTCTTTTCCATTTCTGTTTCCATAGAAAGTTACTTGCTCTGTGCTGGTACTGCATTCCTTGCACATGTAGCACTCAGCAAGAGTTTTTGGGTGTGCAAGGAAAGCAGGTCAGCGCTTTCATTTTGTGGCTTTTAAAAATATGTCTTTCACACACCCAAACCATATTGTCCCTTCTTTCACTTATCTTCCATTAATTTATTCCTCAATTTGGGTTCACTCATATGGCAAAAATACATTTAATTTTTTTACAAACCACATGAAATTATACATATAATTACATAAACCATCAAGGCCTTATTTTCGCCGGAAAAGTCAAATTTCCATCAGGATAACAGGAAAACATGGTGATGGCATTAAAATCCATAAGTGAAAAAATGTCATCACTCCTGCTTGCTCACACTATGCCAAAAATTTCTTGCGTGTCCCCCATGAGGAAGAGGTAGCTAAGCATTTACAATATCAAAATGGAGTAGCAGTAGTTCCCCACCTCAGGATCACTCTGAAAATTCACAGCTAAGTTCTTTGACAGTTTGCCAAAAGCCTCAAGTCAGGCTTTACACTCATAACATCTTTCAGTCAAGAGGGATGCCAGCTTCAGAGGTTCTCATTCTTGTTCTCAGTTGCCCATTCCAGCACTGTAGTTTGCAGCACAGATCCAGTGGTTTGTGATCCTTCCCTACAAACCAGATCACTGACACCGTCAGAATCTGGCTTCCAATTCCTTGGGGTTTTTTCCTAGGAACAGAATGTATTAAGTCTTCCCTGTCCACAGGTCCACTCCTTTAGGCAGCAAGGGAAGTAGCCTTGCAGCCAGCCTTTTGAAGGAGACTGTTCAACCCCAAGGAAGGGGTCTCCAATTCACCAAAATCATCCTTTTTGCCATGACGTAGTCAGGTGAAAACATTGTTAACAAAGTACTCTGCAGTCACTGTGCAGCAAACATTGAATAAATTCCCTCAAAAACAGAAAGGCATAAAAATTTATTATTATTATTATTACTATTATTATTATTATTGTACTTATATAAATAAATACAGGCTAACTCTGGTGGGATTTCCATGCTTAAAGTTTTGGGAGAACGCTTTTTTCCTGGATATAATGCAAATGGATAGTTACAACTTTTAGGCTTGCACATGTATTCAACAGGTTTTGGGATATAAGCTCCAAATCACCAAGGTAAGCATGCATCTCTGTCTGGACAAGGATCAGAAAACAAATGCAGACACCAATATTCAGACATCATTTAGAAGACAGAGGAGAAGTAACTTTCAGCTTTTAACTGCATAGGTTGATGTAAGTTTCCTGGCCTTTCTCCTGCTCCATTCTGTTGTGCCTTAAGTTTTGCTTTATGTGCTGAGGGATATAATGTCAGTCTGTAGACATCTATTCTATCCTGAATACAAAACTGAAATAAGTTTGATTCTTTTTTTGATTTAAAATTTGAAGTGTCCAGGTTTGGGTAGTTTCAATATAAATCAGAATATTGTAGCACAGGTTTCTGTATTTAAAATTGTCATACAGCTTAGAGAGATAAGTCACGTTAAAGTTTGCATTAGTTGCTTAATACTTAACATATTGCAAATATAATTGTTACCTTTGTATAACAAGCTCTAATTAAATCATAGCAAGTGGCAACCCCAGAAAAAACAGAGTAATTGGACTGAACTTCTCTGTCTAGGTTTAGTGAAGGCTCACCAGGTCTCCAAAGTGGGAAAGCATAAAGTATAAATGGAATGAAACCCCAGGGGAATAAAATACAAACCAAAAACTGTTTTTGTTCATTTATGCTCCACAGCATTTAACCCCAGAGAACCAATAAATGCAGATGGAGCACAAAAAATATGAACCCACCTTAATGTTGCATTTTTTTATAACTTCCATTAATCCAAATGTTTGCTTCACAAGTCACGTGTAAGAAAGAGTTTGCATGGGTTATATTCCCAGGATCCCATTATTGTAAAGCTCAAAACCAGTTCACTCAAGTATTAGTGAAATCAAAAGGAAAAAAAAAAAAAGGCCAGATTCTCAGCTGATAATAAATAACTTTATGTCAAGGAAAAAAAAAAACAAATAAAAAAACAACACAAAACAAACAAACAAAAAAAACCAAAACAAAACAAAACCAACAAACAAAATACAAAAAACTGACCTCTGCTTTCCAGCATTAGTTATTAAAATAAGATTACAGAAATAAATATGGTAAATAGAATACTAAACAGAAAAATAAATTCTGGCCATCCAAATGCAGATGGCACAATGAAGATAACACATCAGGTTGCTAAATCTGCTTCTATACAGTAGAAAACTTCTGCATTGGAGCCTTACTACATGTTGTTTCCCTTGCAACAGAATTACGTAATCTAAGCCAGCTTGTGTTGGGGAGATTTATTTGATGTATACTCCTTTTGTATAATTATTCAATTATCACTCCTATTAATGCATAGCATTATCTGGAATAAGTCTGCACTGCAGTGGTGAACCTCCAAAGTAACTTATGCTTCTTCATATATCCCCTCCTCAACCTACCTCCCTTGTGACATCTGAGAGGAATATTATTCATTCTACAGATAGAAATTTAGAAAGAAAGAAGTCCAACATATCATAGAAAATCAGTAAGACAGCAAGAAACTGAACTCCTGTTGTAAAACCTAGATAGTATATCAGTGCCATGAACAATACAACATATTTGAGTCCCATCCAGTCTTCTGGAATGGATTTACCCAAGATACAAGGTTGTAGATTGCAGTGGAGGAGATACAGACCAAACCAAACAAAAAAATTTTTTAAAAAAATCTCTTCTGGTGTCGTTTTTAGGCAAGTGTTAACAAACAAAACCACAACCAACTCTTTCAAAGCCCCTTTGTTAGAACTGAACCTGCTGGAACATAGTACATATTCAGGTCTCTCACTTTGCCCTTCCTACTGCACCAACAGAAAGAGAAAATAATGAAAGCTGCTATGTGGCATTTGCATTCTGGTATGTAGGAGTTCTTCTAAAATAAAAATCCAGACAGACACCTAGAGATGGAATATGCCAACCAAACAGCACAAGTGAACAAGAGATCTCCTTATTACAATCACCATCATGTTTTCAATAATTTAGTTTCTTGATTCTTTTCATGCAATATTCTTGCTGCTTTTCCATTATCAGGCTCTTTCATACTGCACAGGATCTGATTTTGTAATATGAGAAAGGTAGAATGAAGCCTTTAGGTTTTCAACAACCACCAGTGAGAAAAAGAATGAGACAGGTACTCCTACTGTCTAACGGTGCAAATACCATTTTTAGTAAGTAAGGTAAACCTTTTAGGTCAAGATTAAAATTGTTTTTCAATTAAATTTTAAAGTGGCATTATTAACTCTTATAGGTCTACACCTACATGTAGTAATAACAATATCTGTGACTGCAAGATCAAGCTTATGGTAATCAAGAGTTTACAGGAAACTCAAAAATTAACACAGACTAAGGTACAAGACTTAGTCTGTGTAAAAAAAGGACTTTAAAGCAAATGGTGGTGGCTTCATCACAATTTCATGCACAGAAAGCGTCCTTTGGAATACAAAGTTTTGATTCTTACATCACATCCCATGCTTCCACAGAGCAAAAAGTTCTAAAAAGTCCACAACCTGGCATGTTCCATGACCTGAGCTTCCATGGATCTTAAGCACCTTGCTCCCATTGGAAAAATCTAAATATCTCTAAAGATATAGACTGCAGCTTTAAGTAACTACTGTTGATAATCAAAAACATTTTTAAAGCCCACTTCTTACAAACCCAGATTCAGTTTAACTCCCACATTCAACTATGCAAGCTAAAATCCATATTAGTGACTTCCAAAATTACCATCACAGACAAAAAAATGCAAAACAAAACACTACCAAGCCCTCATTGTGGCAGTAAGGGCAGTTATATATGGGAAGTATGCAAGCAATTGCAAAATCCTGGGCAATAGTATCCTTAGACCTGGCTTTTATTTGCAAATTAAGTATGCACTTTAAAACCTAACAATGACTAAATACAGAGGTGATGACATTAAAAATCCAGTCAGTGAGACTTCCTGTGTATAACATAACAAAACACTTCTTTTCAAAACTAATTTACAGTAATTTAAAAACTGATTTTTAGTGCTGTTTGGCTGTAATTCAATACAATTTACAGAGACCAAATATGCATCCACATCTCCCAAATGCAACAGCTCCACAGAGCCATGGATATGTATCCAAAAAGCAGAATCCATTTGCTTTTACCTTTCCTCCTTTGCTGCACTAAGGAACAAGAGGCTAAATTTCTTGTCTTCAAGTGAGCAGAAGCTATGAAACTCTTAGCCCCCTAAAGGACTGGCTCATACAAAATCACACTGAATTTCTTCCACAGCAGCTGTTCCCACATCTTGGTACAGTGAGAGATTGCTCAGAGAGAGATACCACATCTATGCAGAAGCATGGGTACATCAGGAAATGTTATCTGAGCAGACAGGTTTTAAGACTGGCTCTATCACACTAACACCTGCAATACTCATCATGTTACAACACCCATAAAAGCCTGGATATATCAGGAAAAGGAGGAAAAAGCACAAGGACAAGCAACACAACAGTTGACCCTTTCTATTATCACTGGAAGCAATGGTGGGCACATTTGTACAAAACAATTTCTTGTCTAAACTAGATGAGCTGAATAGATACAGGTGAGTTTAGGTATTGGCCATAATTAAGTAAAATTGACTCAATGCCGCTTAACTCCTGAATGAAAGGCGCAGCATGAAGTTTTCCAATCAGAGATTATCTGTGTTGGCTTTACACCTTCAGGTCATTTGTTTTACATTTATGAGCAGTCTTTGTAGGCAAGTAAACACGACACCATGGGACAACCACTGTGTTTCTGTTCTGAAGTGATGAGCTCTGAGCTGGGGAGTGGCACGAAAACAAGCAAAAGGAAAATGAACATGTCTTTAGAGGGGGAATAGACGTCTCTTCTACGAGGCCCTCGTAGAGGAAAGAGTAAAATAAGACCGGGCTGTCACTGTTTTCCTAATTGCAAAGGTGCTGCCTCAAACGGGAGAAAACCTCCATTAGGAACGTCCTCTAAAACACCCCCAAAAGCAGCACACGAGGGCTCGTAGTACCCTACGAGGTATTACCCTACAGGTAATTCATCTGATAATGGCTGAAATTTGTTAACAGCAACTTTAAACACCGCTGTAGAAAGACGGCTTTTCTAAACGGGGATCCAAGACAAGGGCTTTAAAAACTCAACAGGGCGCAAATGCAGCAAGACGGGGGAAGACGCAGGGAGACAGGACAGAGTAACAAGCGTGAGGCAGGGTTTGCTTCACCCTCAAGTGTTTCCCAAGGGCATCGCCGCCGGCGCGGGCGGGGGAACTGCAGCTCTCCCGGAGAGAGAAGCGCTCGGGAGCGAGGCCGGGAGAATGGACGGGCCGGGACCGGAGCGCCGGGAGGAGTAGCGGGGTTCGCTCCCGGCCTCGTACCCAATCCAGGCTGTCCCAGGCGCCGCCGTCGGGCTAGGATTGGCCTGGCCGGGCCTCCGCCACTTCCCTTCGGGCAAGAGATCCGCCATCGCTGCCCGGCCTGCGGCGAGAGGGGCCCGACCGCCAGCGCTGCCCTCCGCCGGCTTTCGCATTGCGATAAACTTTCACATTGCTTTCACACTGCACCGCTAAACAAGTCACTGCGCTGGCAAGGCCGGCCCTGTCCCCGGGGTGCCGGGCACCATCGTTCCCTTCTCCCTTCTCCCTCTCCTTCCTCTCCCCCTCCCCGTGGCGCAGGGTGAACAAACGCGCCGTCGTCTACCTGTGCAACACCTCCGCAAATACATTTTATTTACACGGAATCAGCTCGGGGCATTGTACATTATATACAGATATTTTCCCCCTCCAACAAGGCAGAGCTTGTGCAAGATTAGTAGCATCCTCTGGAGCGTATCCGACAGTCCACGGGAAATGTCTCCCCTACTGAGAGGCATCAGCTGTCGGAGTCCAAGTCACTTTTCCCGTCCTCTTGTCTCTTCTCCGGTGACGTTTTAGACGCTTTATTCCACTTTTGTGCGTTTTCTGACTCCTCCGAAGACGATCGCTTTTGCCTCCTCCACTTCGCCCGGCGGTTTTTGAACCAAACCTATTAGGTTAAGAAATCAAATTTTTAGTGGGGAAAAAATAAAAACGAAACTACCCAACCCCTCAGCCTGACCTCAGCCCCGCAGGAGCCCTGCCGGGGCCGGTGTGCGGCGGCCACCCTCGGACGGGAGGGAGGGAGGTGGGGGAAGCTGCCTCTCGAGTGGGACCGGCCGAGCGCCTTCAGGAGGCACGGCCGCCTGCCGACAATCTCTCACAGCCCCGTGACAAGCTCGGCCGGCCTCCCCGAGGAAGGACGCTTGGACATAATAATAAAAAACTTTCCGTCAGCCCCCGCAAAGCGATCGCTCTCCCTCCACTGCCTGAGCCGGGCTGGAGCCGCACTGCGGTACCTCCGGTTCGAGCGCTTTTGAGTGCGAAAGGGAGAGTGGAAGAAGGAAAAAGAATGCAAAGTACCTCCACTTTTTCCTCCCTTAAGTGCACCCTTCTGGCCAGCTGTTCCCTGGTGCCCACGTCTGGGTATTTCGTTTCCTGGAATAGGTTTTCCAGCGCTTCCAGCTGCTCGTCAGTGAAGATAGTCCTGTGCCGTCTTTTCCGTCTACAGTGCAGCTGGTTCAGTAACTGCAGCTCCGTTCGGGACAAAGTGCCCACGTTCATATAGGGCAACATCTGATGGGGAACAGGGGACATCAGGACTGACCCAGTGCCCTCGTAACCTACGGACAGACAGACGAGTCGACGACAGACTTTGCATGAGATCCCGTCCCCAGCCGTCCCAACAAACCCCCCCCTCCCGCCGCCCACCCGCGCTCCGGAGGGCAGCCACCTCCTCCGGCCCCGCGGCTGCGGGAACAAAGGAATCCCGTCTGCCCCGTCCCACGCGGGGCCGCCTTACCTGCAGGGGGGACGCAGGAGCACTGCTGGGCGCCCAGGGGCGGCACGGCCCCGCAGCACGAAGGGCCCACGGGGGACGCCGGCACATGCAGCTGCCCGTAGTAGTAGTTGTTGTAGCCAAGCCGAGATCCACTGACGGCCGGCGGCAGCGCGGAGGCGGGAGCTACCGCCCGGGAGTAAAATCCGCCGTAGTCGGAGGCGCTGCCGTAGAGCGAGTCCCCGTGGAGGCTGGGGAAGACGACGGGCGCGGCGCTCGGGGGCAGCAGCACCGAGTCCTTGCAGCGAGGTCTGGCCGCCAGGATATTGTCGATGCTGAACATGCTCACAGGCATGCCCCAAACCGTGCGGGGCAGGGCGGCGGGGACCGGCCGGGGGAGGGAAGGAGGAGGGCGGGAGG